>PIJE02000135.1:587246-624746 GCA_002895965.2 Coryphaenoides rupestris
TCTATTTGTTTCGGTTGTGTGAGCCGATTACAGAGGACGCCCCTTGTGCGGCGTTGCCTCATTGCAGGCCCACAGCGCAACCTCCGGCCGCCTGCGCCACCGTCCGCGGAAACCGACGAAAGCCTACCGTCCAGTGGCTCGCGGGCAGGGGCGTGGGGCATTTTTCGCTTCGCGCCGTGTTTCACCTCGAGATTTTCGGGGCGGTTGCAGGGGGCGGCGTGGGGGGGGTTCAAAACATGGGCGGCGGTGACGCAAACCTCCGCCGAGCCCTTCCACTGCGGAAACAATTCTCGCCGCCCCCCTGAGAACATTCCAGGCCTGCCCCCGCGCGCGGGAAGACAGGTGGGCGGTCCAGTAGAAGATCATCGCTGTGCGCTCGGGTTCGGTAGGAGGTACCCCTCAGGCGCAGTAGTCGGGGCTGGCACCAGCATGGCACGGAGGTTTTTTTTGTAGTTTTTTCACCGCCCAATAGGAAACGCAGCGCCAAGCCATAGTTTCTTTTTGGGGGGCCCGGCTCGGCGATTCAGGTGGGTTTGAGCTCATCGCTCAACTCGCGTAAAAATATTGAACAGCCGATTAATCGCGCGCTCGAGGCAGGCCCCATTTGCATCTAGCTCTCAAGCTCCTTCATCATGGAGAAAAGGTATATAAAAAACCCACAAAAAAAAGACGCCCAAAATCCGGCCGGCGGGGGAACCGCCTAGGCAGGGCCCGATGAGCAAAGGGCAGCGTGTCGTGCCATGGCTGCCCCCGTGGACCAGTTCTCGTGGACGGCGGGGTTCAACAGAAGCAAGAGTCGATTCAGCATTGTCGGAAACCTCAAAAGACAAAAACGGTGTCTGGCAAAACTCCACTTCAGCAACGGCAGCGGGTCTCTTGGGTCCGTTGGCTACGGTAGGCTTCGGTGTCCTTGCAGGGCGGAATTCGAGAAAATCACCAGGAAACCGACGCGGCCGCGCCGGTTCTGCCCCCTGCGAGATCGGGAATATTTGCCTCTGCTACGTTTGGGGCTTGCCCGGGCGTCGCTTTTGGTTGGGCCCCCGCTTTCCCCCTAAGCGGGGCGTTCCTACCTGATATATACACTTCTGCTCTAGTCTCAGTCGCACTACATTGGTGCACGCGGCCTGGCTCGTGATTTTCGGCGGTCCTGGGCCAGTGCGTGTGTTTGATTGAAGCGCTTGCCCGGTATTTCCCCTGGCCGTGAGGAGAAAGAGCAAGGAAAAAACTTCTGGTGCACGGCTGTTCGGCATACATTTTACATAATTAAAAAAAAGCCACTGGCGGTGACTTGGGGCACCCAGAATTCCTGCCCGCCTTGCCCTTGAACCTCTGACATGTGTTTCCCGCACACAGATGACCCTTGACAGGTGGTCTTGGTTTTCCAGCGCTAAGCAGGTGCCGGCAAACCGACTAGTTTCCTTGAGCGTTTGGCGCATTTCGGCTGGAACGCCGCTCAGCTGGAAGCTCGGAACGATGCCACGCGTCGGAAATTTTCTGCCGAGGGGCTATTTCTGCCGAATAGGTTCAGTGCTCATAGAATTTAGAGGCCGCCCGTTCCGCTCTCCGTTAGGGTATACGAAGGTGGGGCCCAGGAGGGGTTGTTCAATTCTGTCTCGTGCTCTGTATCATTAGTAACCTACTCACGGTCACCGTTCAGATAGTATAAGACATTGTAGTGTTTATTTTAGGGGGAGACAGGGGGGAGGAAGATGTGCCAATGAGATGGTTTACGCAATTTGAACACTACTGGAGCTGAGGGGGCTTCGCGTGACAAGGAGACACACAGCAGCCGGATGCGTGGCGAGAGACACAACGTATGCGGAGAAGGCAGCGGTGTGGGGAGATACAGCTTTTGGCCGTCTTCGCAGAGACAGGTGTTGGAGGTTTCGTATGTCGTCCAATCGTTGATGAATTTACATCGATGTTTTAATCGTCTTAGGAGGGGGAGATAGTAGAGGTATTAATGTGTTGGAGAGCGGCAGCTTTTTAGCATGTTTACCTGGGGCGCAGGTAGGGGGGGTAGGGGTTTGTTAGGTTAGAGAGGGGAAGAGTACACGAAAAATAAGAGGAAAGAGCCGGTTTTATAGGAGACACTGCCAGCCAGGGCACCGCTTGTTACCCAAACCTAACGGTGTTTACATAGTAAGTGGAAATCCCAACCTGGGGGATTTTGTTTTTAGAGCTTTACTCTGATTTTTATTTCCATAATTTAATATAACAGGTGTTTATAATTTTAAAAATGCCACAAAAAAAAAGGAACCCCAAAACTAGGGAACCAGGCACTACTCACCGGGCCGGGTGACCCTATCCCCCCCCTCGGGAGCGAGGCAGAGGAGCTGGCTTTAGGCGCGCCTCCTTCGCGGCGCTTGTTAATCTTTCATTTTTGACAGACTTCTCTTTTTTAGCACCCGCACGGCCTTTACTCAGTTTCGCCGGCGCTTTTTCTTGTTTGGTCGCTGTGTCACTGTCTGCCCTGTGTGCGTGGAGACGTTGCCAGGTGCGCGGCTGTTGCGTTTTGTGAATTAGCATCTTTTGTCGAATTCTTTGTTTTATCTTTTCTGCTCCCCTGTCTGGCTCACTGCGTGCTTACGGATTCTCTAACTGGTTTTTGCCCATCTGGCTTGTTGTGACTCCAGCCTGGTAGCCGCGTCCCGAGAATAGAGAACAGCGATTTAGGCTAGGGGAGAAAAAGCATTTATCTCGTACAGATTTATATAGAATTGAGAGGAAACCAAAACTGCAAGAGATGTGCAACCGGCATAGTTAATATTGTACCCTAAAGGAACCCTTATAGGGGAGTGGACTATAAGGTCTTGAATGACCATCCACCGTGCAAGCCAGCCCAGCAGAGGAGACATAGGCTTGGTCACTCCACCCCATAAGCCTCCCACTTTCTCATGTCATTCCTGCAGTGAACCAGCGCTATATGTGGACTAGTTGGGCGAGTGGGTGCGCTGTTTTCCGGTGGGTGCCTGGTTTTAAGCCAGGGCGCCTTACGACGGATCATGGGTTTGTCTTTTTCTTTCAACGGCAGACGCAATATTTTTTATCGACAGTTTTATAAAAAGTTATCATGCTGCTTGCGCCAAGAATGACGAGGTCGAGTGGAGATTTATGATGTTCAAGAAAAAATTCTCCAATGTTAAGCTAGAACTGAATTTCTGTGGAGTTTTTTAAAGAAAATAAAATTAAATATAAAAACTGTTAACATTATATTTAAAATAATTTATTTTCGCTTCCTTCTTTAGAAAAGTTTTTTGAGAGATGTATAATATCTTGGTGGCTCGTTGAAGAGATTCTTTGTAAAATAGTATGAGGCTTCTCAAAGAAATTGGAGCTTACTTTCTAAATTACCCAACTCAACTCATTAGCTCCTATGACTTCAACCCCCCCCCAACGTCCTCTCCTAAAAAACCACATGCTAAACTCACTCATGTCAGTCCTTCTCCTAAAATGCTGCTTTATAGTTAGATATACGGCGCTTGTCACTTTCCAACGTGTGTGTGTTTCTATAGACAGAGAGGAAAACATGAGATTTTATGAGTTTTGTAGAGAAGAATAGGTGAGTCCACACCTTTCCTTTTTTTACATACCACTCATACTTTAATATTATGAAGAATATATATCTCAAAATAAAATAGCCCTTTGTACATAGTTTAAAAAAAAAAAATAAAATTAAACTTAAATACTTTATATTGCAAATACACCTTGTTAACACTCATACATAGATGGTAAAAACATATGGTTAGATTGTGTAAGGAAGCCAAATATATTCTATAATTCATAGACTCGTGTCCAGCAGTTCTGTCCTCAGTCCTGTGCTGTTACATAAGTCCCAATATAGCTGGCCTCTTTTTATTTAATTAATATATAATATGAACATATATACTCTTAAACGAAAACATATCGATAGCAGAATTAATCTGGTCAGTGTGACTAATATGGAATGATGATGTACTGATGTGATGATGGTGAGTAATAAATTTCTGTCGGGAACGTATATACTTATTTAGATGTCGTAAAACTCGTTTATATGGCTACAAGTTTCGAATAAGACAGCATCGGTGCATAGTTTTTTCCAAGTGCAGGCAATCTTTCCTGAGTTGAAGATGATGGATAGAATAGTCGTCTGTAGGTCTCAACACCCCATTGCAATATGTATAATATATGCATATGGCAACATTAACATTTATTTTTAATACACTTTTAAATCACATCTACTATATTTTTTACATATATATATTAAATAGTAGTTTCAAATAATATAACACATTTTGATCTATAGAGTGTTGTTATCATAACTTCAGTAACAACACTAATTTAGATTATCGTGTCAACAGATTTACGAACACACGAACCCGACCCTCTTTTTACACGCATGGAATTACATTACATTAAATTAAATTAAATTAAATTAAATTAAACACAACAAATGAATATCACCATCTATTTCGCACTTAATCATAATATATATATATATATATATATCATATATATATATAATATATAAATAATATATATAATATATATCTAAGAACATAATTATCCTAATAATAAAATATATCCTATAAAACTTTAAGGTGAAAAACCTAAGGTGTTCACTGTTTTTATTTCTTGAATCAGTTTGTCTTCCTAGAGCATATTTGCTACCCTGACCGCCTCTTCTCTTAAGCACATCTTATCAAGATGGTTGACCTCTCCATCTCTGTAATTGTATCCTCCCCCCCCCATCCATCCTGTATCCTTGTACTCTGCTGGTGTCCTTATGGGAAAGCTTGCTTAAATCCCAATACCCTTACATTTTTTTATTTTGACCCCTTGATACACACCGAGAAAAAGGACTTCTGTTAGCCCGTATTCCCATCCAGAGACTATATTAGAAGAACAAATCGTCAAATAAGTGCCTATGTCTTGGTGTTTTTTCATCCTGAGGAATTTTGGTTTTTAATGTAGTCAAGAAAGATATAATGTATAATCATGACCTATTGTCATGTGCTTGCTTGGATAAGGAAACAAGAGTTAAACAGCAAGATGATAAAATGTATTAATAGGCTAGGAAACATCCAAGATTTTATCTCCAGGATTCTCCTATATCTAAAACCTTTATCTAGACAAAAACATCAGGCTTTCTCCTTTATAAATACCCACATTCGAGCTATGTAGTAAATCTTATCAAGTCCAGTTACCATTAAGTTTATTCCTTTTGGCAAGCCTCCCGTCTTTTCTTAGTTTTCACATAAGCAACCTAGTTTCTATCCATCTTCACATTCCTCTCAACTCCAACACATTCCCAAAAACACTTTCCCACCACTATTAAAATTTAAAAAAAAAAAAAAAATCCCCTCTTCTTACACTAAATTTTCTCTCTCCACTCACCATAATTTACACAAATTCTCTCAACTCTCCTCTTCCTCTTCCACATACCTCACCCCAATCAACAACCCCAACTTTTACCAAAACACTAAATCTCTCTCTCTCTGACTACTTACTCAACATCACCTATTCTTGCCCCGCCCCCTCTCTTCCGACCCACCTTTTCTCTCTGCTTCTCTGGTTGCAACTCGGGCCCGCGCCGCCGCGCCGCCGCGCCTCCCCGCGCCCACCCTGCTGCCCTTGACCCGGGCGCGCCCCCTCCGATTCTCTCCCTCGCCCGGGCTGTGGCAGGGCCAGGGCCGTTTCTCTCCTCTCCCACCCAGCGCCGGCTCTTCGGGCGCTTCGCCCCCCAGTGTGAACAACCAGGGACTCTCAGCATAGAAGTCTATAGGTGCAGATGACTTGGCGGCTGCTCTTACCTAAAGCCCCGTTCTGCCAGCTAAAGTTCAGTTTCGTTCAAATTTTCTCCTAGTCCTCGTCGGCTATAAGTTTGCCCTGCTTCCTACACACGCCAGTCTGGGTAGAGGGGTGTTCCAGGCGTGAGACGTGGTGCCTTGTTAGCCTCTGTCTAACAGGCGAGGTCCTAGAACGAAGGTTGTGTAATCAGGCCTACGCTGTGCCCGTCAAAGTTAAGCACCTCGTCATACCTAAAACCAAGTGACAACGATCGCCACGGCACTTTGCGTCGCAGACTGCCGTTGTCCCATGCGAACTATATATGCGACACCGACTCAGGTTTCCTCGGCGAGACATTCCTTGACATTCCAGCTCCTCTCCATAACAATTATACCAAGCGCGCCTCTATCATTTGCGCCGGCATTCTAATAGTGGGAATGTCGGGTCCAGATTTACCTGATGGCCGCCCATCGGGTACATTTGTACACCTTGGTATAGGAGTGGCTTACCAAGGCACTCTGCATACTGAATGGTAAAGAAATAGTCACCATCGAATGTGTTACTGAGACAAACTACCCAAAGTTAGAGGCGCCACCAGTGTGGGGTACTGGTATTTGGAATACAAGGGAGACCACACGGACCACACCACAGGCGAGCAGGCGACGAACCACCACACAAGCTTCAGTCAAGTGAGCTTATGTGTGATCATAACTCAGTGTTGTTAGCGGAGCAGTGGTGTGTGACGCCCAGGGGGTGCTGCTCAGCGCTAGTCCGTTCTTTGACAGCGGGGGCCTCAGCAACGCCCCCTTGCCAGGGCGGGGAGCGATGGACATCTAAAATGTAACCGCAACATTCGCCTGAGATTCACTTTAACTGCTGCTCTTACCTCCTCTGTACTCACTGTCTAACCCCTACCTGCTCCTTAATGACCTGTCTCTGTATTCACTGTCTAACCCCTACCTGCTCCTTAATGACCTGTCTCTGTATTCACTGTCTAACCCCTACCTGCTCCTTAATGACCTGTCTCTGTATTCACTGTCTAACCCCTACCTGCTCCTTAATGACCTGTCTCTGTATTCACTGTCTAACCCCTACCTGCTCCTTAATGACCTGTCTCTGTATTCACTGTCTAACCCCTACCTGCTCCTTAATGACCTGTCTCTGTATTCACTGTCTAACCCCTACCTGCTCCTTAATGACCTGTCTCTGTATTCACTGTCTAACCCCTACCTGCTCCTTAATGACCTGTCTCTGTATTCACTGTCTAACCCCTACCTGCTCCTTAATGACCTGTCTCTGTATTCACTGTCTAACCCCTACCTGCTCCTTAATGACCTGTCTCTGTATTCACTGTCTAACCCCTACCTGCTCCTTAATGACCTGTCTCTGTATTCACTGTCTAACCCCTACCTGCTCCTTAATGACCTGTCTCTGTATTCACTGTCTATTGCAAAATCATCTCGCGGGCCGGATTAAACCTGTTCGCGGGCCTGATGCGGCCCGCGGGCCGTATGTTTGACACCCCTGGGTTAGACAGTGAATACAGAGATAGGTCATTAAGGAGCAGGTAGGGGGTTAGACAGTGAATACAGAGACAGGTCATTAAGGAGCAGGTAGGGGTTAGACAGTGAATACAGAGACAGGTCATTAAGGAGCAGGTAGGGGTTAGACAGTGAATACAGAGATAGGTCATTAAGGAGCAGGTAGGGGTTAGACAGTGAATACAGAGACTGGTCATTAAGGAGCAGGTAGGTGTTAGACAGTGATGTCAGTGTTGTTAGATTCTAAACAAAGAGTTCAGTCTCATTGGGATGCCATCAGCAGCCCCGGGGAGGCTAATAATAGCAGCTAATTACTGCTTAGCTTTAGTGCCATGTCCCCCTGCAGGGCTCTGGGCCCCCCTGTCAAACACAACTACAGCAGCCCCTGGGGTCAAACACTGTTAACCCCTGTGTGTCTCTGTATGTGTGTGTGTTTGTGTGTGTGTGTGTGTGTGTGTGTGTGTGTGTCTCTCTCTCTCTATATAGTGTGGCTCTTTGTAGTGTACAGACATTCTGAGGTGACATCTATAATCAGAGATGTTCTGGAACATTATACCAGGTGTCATGTAACCATGGCGCCATGTAACATCTGGACCCACACCCCACTCAGATCACATGATCAGGGGCTTTTATTTTGGAGGAGGCGGATGCAGGAAGCTGCAGACCTGAGTGCTGCTTATTGGAGGGAAGGAGCTGAGGACACAAGGCTGTGATCTTCCTGTTAGGAGACGAGGCTACTAGGACACTAGGCTGTGATCTTTCTGTTAGGACTCAGAGACAAGGCTACAAGGACACTAGGCTGGAACCTTCAGACTGGGCTTCTAGGAGACAGGGCTTTTCGGCGAGACTAGGAGACTTAACTGCTAGGAGGCTAGGTTGCTAGGAGTCCTGCCTGCTAGGGAACTAGGTTGCTAGGAGACTAGGAGACAGGGCTGCTAGGATACTAGGAGACTGGTCTGTGATCTTCCTGCTCAGAGGAGGTTTATAGAGCTGTGTTGTCAGAAGGTTAGCATTAGGAGACTCTGGGAAACATGTCCTAGCTATTATCCTCTGCTGTTAACCTGTCATTCCCGCAGCCTGACAAGCATGCATTATCCTGTACTCCTGCTTTAACCCAATCCAGGAGAAACCAGACCTTGGCTTGTTGACGTTGTTCTCTAAGCCTGATGGGAACGGCTAACAGAGCCTTTCTCGGGGACAAGGGGTCATAAAATGTAAGGGTTGGGCCCCCCATAGGGCCCCAGCGAAGGGAACAGGTGGAGGGGGGGGGGGTACTCACAGAGATGGGTGGGGTCAAACCTCTTGATGATGTGCTAGAGGAGGGGGTCATGGGTAGCATGCAGGAATGCTCCCACACAAGTGACATGGCACACTAGAAAGTTCCACCAAGTTCCAATATATTCTATATAATATCTTCTATATTATTTTTTTTATACCATATTATATATGTATTAGCCTTGGCACAGCGTGGAAAGGAAATTTGTGTAAAATTTGAAGTCAGTATAAAGCAATAATAAATATGTGTTCTGAGTTTGTCACACACAGACAAATGTGTTATTGACCACCCAGCAAAAAAAGTAGAGGAAATAAGGTTTAAAAATAATGAAAAATCTGCAATATGCTCTACTGTAACATGCTGGGGGTGAAATGCTGGAAACCACGTCCACTCACAGGAAAAAGTTGCCGCACTTGGAAAACTTGCTCCGTCTAGCAGCTTTATTGGACTTGCATAAGGATACGGACATACATATCTAGGTTAAGATTCCCTGACAGATATTATATTTAATAAACTACATCACTCATCATAGCACAGCTAAACAGTTTATCTGCATACAGACAGCTTTGGTTTTAGCTTGTTCATCACAATTATCTATAAGACGAGCCAGCATATTGGGCTTATGTAAAACAGACTGAGAGACTGTGGACAGAGCAGATTAAGATATATGGCTTTCTACACACTAACCTGTTTACACTTGTTGGAACAGGTGTATTGATCAAGTATTGTTTTTTTTACTGGCAGTGGTTTTTATTGCACTCTAAAGTAATGAGTGTAGTTGGAGGGGCTCCTCTCCTCTCCTCTACTCTCTCCTCTGCTCCGTTGGGACCGCCAGCGCCGACACAGCAGCAGGAGAGGCTGCAGGTGATAGCAGTGTTAGGGGCGGGGGGGGGGGTCATGGCTATGGGGGGGCCGCAGTGCGCCATCGAGCCCCCATTTCAGACCCGCCCAAAAACATCCTCAACGCAAGAAGGACGAAATACTAGTTAACGGTCTAACTCCACAGTTCAGTTCAGACTACATTGTTTACATTCTTTCCACATGTCTTCTGCAATGATTTTCTAACGTGTATAATGTGTTTAGAAAAAAATCACTGAAGTGAGGCTTATTTTAATCAGCCTGACTGGGGCCAGGTGAGGCTGCTTAAACCAGCCACAAAACACACACACACATACATATATTGAGGAATCTTGATTAGAATAGAGATACATTCCCTGAGGGTGGTGCAGGTGGAGGACAAGACACTAAGCTCCTTAGGGTCCTTGGGGACAAAACAGCTTCATAGTTTGGTCTAAAATGAGAGAAAACTCCAGAAACGGTTCTAGGACAGCTACAGCTGGAGTAAACAAGAGAACAACAGTTAAGATTTAAGAGTAGAGGAGAGATGAACAGTTCCAGATGCTTCATCACCCACCACTCCCACCAAAGAAGAAACACCTCGGCTGTTGATCTCTCTTAAGCGTGTCAAATGAGATTTTGAGTTTGTTTATTAGTCTTTTTTTTTTTTTTATTTACTGTTTTTTAATTGTTCTGTAGTTTTGGTTTCTATTACTTGTAACGTTACTTGTAAATGGTGCAATGGTTTTTTATTTTGGTGCACCCCAGGAAGAGTAGGCAACATAATATCCTATCCTCTTGATTAAAATAGATACATTCTAGATTAGAATAGAAATATTTTGGAGACGCCAAGCTGTAATCTCAAAGCTGCTCTGAAGTGCCTCTGAGCATGGTGTGTGTGCTCTGCAGCAAGCAGAGGGTAAATGCGTAAAATATGAATTAATGTTCAACAGGATTGATCTCTTCTGGGGTTTTAGAGCAAAGACTCTCAGATGAATTATTTACAGTCACTTATAGAGAGAACTTTCATGATTTGTACAGCTTCTTTTCTCGCATCTTGGTTAGATGGTCATGCTCCAGATTAAATTGTTAGTCTGGATTATATTATGTGAGCCTGGATTATGTTACGTTAGTCTGGGTTATATCATACTAGTTTTGCTTATATTATGTTGGGTTATCTGGGTTATATTCTGTTGGTCTGGTTTATATCATTTATATCATCATCGTTAGTGTGGATTACATTGTGTTATGTGGATTATATTTTGGATGATATTTATATTTTGTAGGTAGGTAGGCGTAGCTGTTGACCCCTGCAACACGCCACCTAACTGGCTTTGAGGGGCTACTCAAACTCACAGAGCAAAACAGAGCTTGGTACATTTAGGGCATTTGGCCAAAGACGGTTTTGTCCAAAGTGACTTACAATGAGTCCATTTGTCGAAAGAGTGAAACATCAATTTATCGCTGACGGTACAGTAAGATTTGAAGAGAACAGGTTTCAAACATTACAAAATTGCTCAGTTAACCCCTTGCTGGTAAACAGCAAGATAGCATCGTAGTACTTACAGAGCTTGGCAGAGCTAACAGAGCTTGGCAGCACTAACAGAGCTTGGTAGAGCTAATAGACCTTGGTAGGGCTACAGCTCAGTAGAGCACACCAGAGCTTGGTAGTGCTCACCAGAGCTTGGTAGAGCACACCAGAGTTTGGTAGAGCTCACCAGAGCTTGGTAGAGCTAAAGAGAGCTTTGTAGTACTAACAGAGTTTGGTAGTGCTAACCAGAGCTTGGTATGGCTAACAGCTTGATAGTGCTAACAGAGCTTGGTAGAGTTAAAGACAGCTTTGTAGGGCTACCAGAGCTTAGTAGAGCATGATAGTGTGAGACAGACTTCAAGGATGCGTAACTCTAACACTACCCAAGGACCCGGCGGCTCCCAGTCTCCCTTTCATCTCTGAGTCCAAGGTCCAAACTGCGGCGTCTTTAGAAGTGGCCGCCAAATACAGAAGCGAGACCCACAGTCCTATCTCCTCTCCCACATACCCCCACCAGAGCCCCTCTGCATGCCGCCATGCACCGAGGTGGTGCTCTCCTTGTCTGAGACCAGGTGCTGCTGGAGCCAAGGAATTTGTTTTGTTAACGTTTGCAAAACACTCCTGTTTTCTGAGAGGAGTGGGGAGAGGAGGAGGAGGAGGAGGAGTAAAGGAGGAGAGGAAGAGGAGGAGGAGGAAGAAGAAGAGAGGCGAGGGAAGGATCAGGGGAGGAAGAGGACAAGGAGGAGGGGGGTAGGAGGAGGAGAAAGAGATGAGTAGAGAGGAGGAGTAGGGGAGAAGAGGAGGAGATGAGAGGAGGAGGAGATGAGAGGAGGAGTAGGGGAGGAGAGGAGGAGATGAGAAGAGAGGAGGAGGAGGAGAGGGAGAGAGGAGGAGAGGAGAGAGGAGGAGGAGAGGAGGAGATGAGAAGAGGAGGAGATGGAGAGGAGGAGTAGGGGAGGAGAGGAGGAGATGAGAAGAGAGGAGGAGGAGGGGAGGAGATGAGAAGAGAGGAGGAGGTAAGGGAGGAAGAGGAGGAGATGAGAAGAGGAGGAGATGAGGAAGGAAGAATGAGAAGAGAGGAGGAGGAGGGAGGAGAGGAGGAGATGAGAAGATGAGGGAGGGAGAGGGAAGAGGAGAATGAGAAGAGAGGAGGAGGAGGGGAGGAGAGGAGGAGTAGGGGAGGAGAGGAGATGAGAAGAGGAGGCAGGATTAGATCACAATGTTCTTGTAACTTAACGACCAAGAGTTGAGTGGAGATCTTCATCACAGATTTCGCCGAATCTGATGAGGCTCTCGGCCAGACCTAATGGGAGCCCCTCCTCCTCCTGTAGTTCTCTATATAATTATTTTATTAATACATATCATATGAATACGTGATCAATACATGAAGATGCCCGGAAGTAATGGCTTCTATTCCGACTCACCTCATCTCCACTGGCCCCTTCTCCTGACCTCCTACTCTCTTTTCCTCTCTTCCTCTACTGCCTCACCTAGAGAGGAGAGCACACATGTGCACCGTGCACCTTAGAGACAGATATATTTAATATTGTAAAACACTGCTGGTTCATAACTTGGGTTAGCGCTGGGCGCTGTGACTACAGGCTGCAACGTGTCAGTGATTGACAAGAAGCTATGTGTTTGTCAACAAACCAGAGCAGGCGAATGGTAAGAGGAGGCGTGCGAGCCATGACCAAGAGCTTCATGAACAGCCAGGAACACCAGCAAGGACCACCACCAACCATCAGTCGAGTCTGGTCTCCTCACCACCACCACTGCCACCGCAACTGGTCGTAGACCTGCAGGGCAAGCAGCTGAAGTTGCCAGCCCGGATAACATCAAATACGATTTTGACCACCAGACATGATAATCGTTTCTGAGTTTCCACTAAACAACTGATCACGCTGGAACTCACAGTGCCCCTTGGATGAGGCCAACGAGACAAGGCTATGTAACACGCTCAGTGGGGTTCAGAGTGTTCACGAGACTGAAAATAATGAATTCAATGTCCAGACCAAAATTCAATGAAATACAAACTCTTTATCGACTGTAAGGGGGAGTGAGAGGTTATAGTTATTAGCAGTGCCAAGTCCGTAATCCAGTAGAGTCGTCGTAGTCCATAAGCAGGGTCTAGCGTACCGGGACGAATTCTCAGACGTTCAAAGGCACACAGCCAACTTCTTCTACTATCACAGAACATCCACAGCGCATTAGTATCAATTCCACCACTCTATCAACTCTATCTCTATCTCTATCACTTCCACCACCACCACTTCCAACTCTTCCCAGGTCCTCTCCTATTTTCCAATTCGGATGATTGCCGGTCTAGGCGGCTGTGTCTCAGGAGCTTCCTCTATGGGCCGAAGTGTGAGTGTGTGTACCAAAGTACCAGGAACTTGTGGAAGAGCGCAGTGCGGCAAGACTGGCAAACTCCGGCTGTGAGCTTGTGGCGGTAGGATGCTGGGTCGATGACTGGGTTGCCTGAGCGAGGGTGTCTCATGTTCAAAGACTCCAAACACCCAATTGGCCCCAGGTTACATCACCGATGAGGCATCCCACTGCATCTGTAGGATGTAGCCTTCATCTATGGGTCTTTGGTTCGATAGTTCTATGGTTCTGTCTGTGTGGTATGGTTGTGTGTTCAATGGTCCGTCTGCTTAGATGGCATCTTAGACATCTTGTTTTCTTCTTCTTTCTTTTGTAGTTCAGCAGTCAGCCTGCTATCTCTATTTATTATTTAACAGTTTCTGTACATTCACAGCACTCATGAGAGACAGAATTCATGAATGAGAATTGACTAACACGACCACAGAGATCTCTCAAACCCAGACTCTGTCTCTGTCCACATGTTGAATATTCTGTGTTCCCTGTCATGTGTCCTAGACACATGACAGGGAATTGATGGGGATGCGGATGATCTGAGATCTGAGGACTGCGATTCTTTATGAGGTCAGGAATAGACGGGTGCGACAGTATCCAGTTTAATACAGAGGACGTTACTGCAGACAGACACCTCAACACAACCACCCACCGGTGGACAGGCTCTGTTTACTTCAGTCATTCATGGCCTTCTGCAAACCTGCTCAGTCGTATCCTGAAGGCTGGGTGAACTTGATTTTGGGTTTCCGAAATAAAACCCAGCATGTAGGTTTGTTTTTAGCAGGACTATTTGGTTACAAAGTGAAAGTTAAAATAGTCTGAACACTTCCTGCATGGCGCCTGGCAGCTGTTTTGGAGCGCCAAGCTAATCTGAGTAGCATAGCTCCTGCTGCTAAATATGGAGCAGGCTAGCAGACTCTGTAGCATAGCATCATAGCTCATAATGCTAAATATGGAGCAGGCTAGCCCACTACAGCTGATAGAGCCACAACCCCCCACCGTGTTCTCTCATGGGACGGCATATTAGCAGTAAGCCTGTGGTGCAGTCAGTTGGCTGGTCGACTCTGCTCATCACCACAGCTGTCACATCTGTACCACCACCACCACCACCCCACCCCCCTCACTGCTCACTGGACGGATTGAGAGAATCTGCAGCTCTCTCTCCATCCTCTCCCATTATCTCTTTTCCTCCTCTCTCCCTCCTTCACCATCTCCCTCTCTCCCTCTCCCTCTCTCTCTCCCCCCCCCCCCCCCAGCAGGAGCAGAACAGATGAGGCTTTTTCAGCCAGTAGGCAACACACTAAGAATGTCCCCCTGTAAGTCGGTCATAGTAATAGGAAGAGACTGGACCTGCTGCCCCCAGATCCTGACAGGTACCAGTAATGGGGAGAGGAGTCTTACCCAGCATTAGCCTATCCTATCTCTCTAGTCCACCTGGTGGATGTATTGAGAAGGGTGATTCCAGCAGTAAAGCAGTGTACATGCGTAAAGTTGGCTAACAACTAACGCTGAACGATATGATAATAACATTATATTACAATTATGTTGACACATGCCACCTCAGTTGCTCCTCTGGGGCTCCTCTGACGACCAGGACACAGGCAGTTGTTAGAAAACCAGTCTATTGCAGAGTTGGTGATGTCTGTAGGCAGAGCAGGTGGCGTATAGCCTACTTGACATGTCAGCACTCCTTGAGTGTGTGTGTGTGTGTGTGTGGTGAAGGCTGGTTTATCCTGTGTGCATTGATTAGCTAATGCACCCATGCAGCCCCAGTCAGCCCCAGAGCCTAATCAGCCTGACTCAGGCCAGGTGAGGCTGCTTCAACCAGCCACCAACCACACACACTCCACACTTACATTTGGAGAAAAAAATTAGGGCAAAGGCATCTCTGCAGCACTACAGTACTTGACTTATACTGGTGTTACAAATGTACATTTACACATTTTCCCCTTATCAAATTGCAGCTCCCGCTTTTTTAATATTGCACTTGGCCATATTGCGATTCTGATAATACTTTGATTAATTGTTTAGCCCTTTCGCAAAACAGGGCTAGACTTGACAGGATATATATAAGTAAAAGCTACACTAACACTCTTTACAATGGACATCTCGTCGTCTGTATATCTGACATGCAGCTCCTACTGGGGTTTGTACACCTCAAAATGGTAAATGGGTTGCATTTATATATCGCTTTTATCCAAAGCGCTTTACAGTTGCCTCACATTCACCCATTCATACACCAACGGCGGTGTCAACCATGCAAGGTAACAACCAACACGTCAGGAGCAGTTAGGGTTAGGTGGCGTCTTGCACAGGGACACCTCCACACTTAGCTAGGAGGAGCCTGGGGATCGAACCAGCAACTTTCAGGTTACCAGACAACCGCTCTTATCTCCGAAGCTACTGCCGCCCCAGGCAATCTGTGAGGACCTTTCTCTATTTGGATTTTATGGAATTTGAGGGAAAAAACAACATCTCTCCGCTTAAATCTGTGCACTGTGAAACCCAACAAGACAATCAAACACTGACACATCACAGTATTCATCAGAGAACAAAAAGAGGCGCCAAACCCCTTCGCGCGGTATCTCAACCTGTTTTTAGAAAGCCTTGTCAGCTGAAGTCTCGCAGTTCCTGTGACAAGCAGTCACAGAGGACATCATGCGTGTCAACCAGGAACACATCGCATGCTGCGCTCCGCACCTCTGGAGCAGATGGTACTCACACAAGCATGAGGTCCACTGGAGCGGGAACACTTTTTCCTGCACATTGGTGCTAACTTGGTGTATGTTTAAAGCAAGTCTGTTATTTATTTATTTGATTATTTATTGACGTACATTCATAAATAATGTTTATTTATATTTCTAAAATATGTGAAACATTAATTTAAAGTAGGCATGTGATGTTCTTTACCCCTCTGCCTGGGCCCCCTAGTGGTGAGGAGGGCCCATAGTATGTGCCTAGAATGCCTTATGCACAGATCTGGGCCCGAGTGTACTGATACCTTTCATAAGAGCTGGGCCCACTCCACTGGCTGATCCAAATCTGGACAGCAGTGAATATCTGCTGCAACTGGGAAACTGGATACAAATTACAATTTTTTTTATGGGGTGGAAAAAACGCAGTGAATGAGACAGTAGTGCAGTCACACATCCCTAGTCTTGTTAGGGAGACGTTGGGTGTGAGGGAGGGAGCAACCGGCCAGAGGGACATCATGTCTTTCCACAACCGACAATCGAGGAGGAAAGGGAGGAGGATTCTCTCCTCCTTCACAACACCGACACCAAAAGCCGTAAAGTTTGCATACAGAAAGTCTCTAGCTGGGTACAGCGGTCGAGGTGGGGGGGCCAGATCTGTCCCCCAAAGGCTGCAGCAGCAGGAGGTCCGTGTGCATTGCCTTCCGTAGAGGAACACACTGCAGAGCTCTAGCGGAGGACGGTGCTGCTCTGGCTACAAACACACAGGACTCATTTAAAGACCTTTTTATTATAATTCATTTAGACCACACCTTGGCTGCTGCTATATATATGATGATGAATAGCGTATGTTTAACAAGCTGTCACAGCAGTCGCTTAGAGATTGCTGATACGGAGATGAAATGATGGAGAGAGTTTAAAAGCCCTGCCGAGGAACATTTGCAGCTGTATGATGTGGTCCACCACTGGGCTGTGCTCCATCAAAGCCGCTTTGCACTTGCTTCTTGTTTTGCTGCATTCATTCCCTCACACCATGTCCCAGTTTGTCGTACCGTATTGATCTGGGTCTCTTGGGCACTGTGGTTCATTCATCATCTGAGTAAAGACCATCTTATATGTGGACCTCTGTGGTTCTCTCTGGCAACATTTGAACCAGCAGGTGTTCTGAATCCATGTGGGAACCTATGGATCTAGTGTGTGTCAGAAGTTTGTTCTATCCTGTTTCATAGACGCGTGGCTCACATGGACTCAATGTCCCAGCATGCCACTGTGCTGACAGAAAGCGACAGCATTGCTGTACTATGTCCACTACCTGAGTTCTACAACAAAAGTATAGCAGTAGTAGTAGTACTGTATCAACTATGATACTGTAATAGTTCCTCTAGTAGTTTACTTCTACAGTAGCATAGCAGTATTCCTAGTACCTGAGTACTACTCCACTATTATAGCAGTACTATGTCTACTACCAGAGTATAACAGCAGTAGCATAGCAGTGTACTACTGCAGATACTACTACTTTAGCAGCATATATGTGCGTTCAAGAATCACAAGGGTATGATAAATGTTTGGGTTAAAGTCGAATTTCTATTTGGCTTTAAAACTGCTTCAGTTTAATACTCCCGTTTTCTTTCTGTTTGTTCAGCTTTGAAAGTGCAGTAAAAACACGTTCCCTGGGGTCGCATCTTTCCTTTACGCAGTTCTGCACCTTGTGGACAAACGCATGTTTCAAGATGGATGATGTTGATTCGAATGTCACGGTTCAAGGATGAAATGATTTATACATGGGAACAGATTTCCTTTCCCGGCCAAAACGTGGACTATTTGATATAATTAGTTGTGCAGCACAACGTAGAGAGCACGCTCTGGTGCCGTAACTCCTCAGAGCGGGGGAGCGGTGATGAGAGAGGAGGCCTTCCTCTCGCTAGGAGGAAGAGGAGGACCCTCGGTGTCTTTACTGTTTCCCCGTGCCCAGAGGAGAGGACATGTATTATTAAACACACTCACAAGGATGTCAGCGGCCAAATCACATTGGTGGGTCGACAAATCGCTTGCCGCTTGGCCTCAGGTTGACTGCTGTTGCTCAACACATGTTGTACGTCTCCCTCCAGCCACCGGGGTGGGGTGGGGGGTCTCCAGAAGGCTCTGGGTCTAGGATTCTGTTATTTCTGTACTTCATCACACACACACACACACACACACACACACACACACACAACCTCCTTTCCCAGGCCAGTCTGTCTTCGTTATGTGAACGATCTGATTATTTTGAACGGTTTGCTTTGAAAGAAGGGAGCTGAATCGTACTTGGTGGTGCGGTGGTTGGACGGGCCTGAGTCATCAAAGTCTTTAGGTGCACTCAACCTAGTAACCCCCACTCTCTAAATAAAAGAAAAAATAACGACAAGGCTGGTTTTTTGTGAATGACGAAAAAGAACAGAGCCATAAATCCGGCTCCCTGTCTTGGACCTTGGTTTTGGGCTTCCTGGATCAAATCAGGGTGATGCACTGTTGGCACATAGGGGGCTGAGCCCAAAGTTTAGCCAGAGAAAAACCTTTTAGCCTTTAAAACCAACATCTTAACTCATTTTAAGATTAATTATATACAAGTTTGCAGCCTAGTTGATGAGCCAGTAAATGATCTTTCATTTCCACCATGCAAACACCAGCACACAAACTTAACACAAAGGTCACCATGACCATATGATAGTACTGTGACTTTGCCTTGTTAACTCTCACATCCTCTCTCCTTCCTCTCTCCTCTGATCCTCCTCTCTATATTGTTAATAAGTCATATTGTTGAACTTGAACTTTTACTTTAATACTTTAATTTAGGTAGCCCATAAGATACATCTGCTGGCACAACATTGATCCATGTCAGCTTATGAGTTGACAAGCTAATATCTCACTCACACACACACACACACACACACACACACACACACACACACACACACACACACACACACACACACACACACACACACACACACACACACACACACACACACACACACACACTATGTGTGTGTGGCTCTGTATGTACCCTTAATGTTATTATCGCCAGCTAGGACATCTCTAGCTATCGATTGTTAGAATTCATAACAACAATGTGTGCGTTGTGTACAGAGTTGGCCTCAACTTTTAGCATTACACTGACTTGCCTCTCCTCTCCACAACTGAATATTTATATGGAAAACCTCCTTATGGCCATTGTCATGTTTTCTGTCTCTGTAGTAACCATAGACTATAGCCTACTAGTAGCCTAACAAACGTGCAATAACCCACGATAAAAGACGTTTGTGGTGACAGCGCCAGTTAAACCTGAAGTGCTACTGATGTAATGACCTTTACTTTCTACTGTGACTGACTAGACTGAAGATGCTGTCTGTCTGCTGATCTCGTAGCTCTATTTGGGGTGAAAGGTCATGTTTATGAACTAGTGACCGGTGAGTGTTGTATTTCTACTGCTGTGGGTGGGGGTGGTGGTGGTGGGTGGTGTTAACACAAGCAGAGCAGCCCTCCTCTGTTGCGTAACAACTCTCTGGTCTTCGGTCCTGGTCCATTATACACGACCCTGGACCATGTGAGTCTCTGTTGAGGTTCGGAGGCTTTAGAGAGGCTCACCCTTTCAATTATTTCAGCCAGTTACATTTTCACAGCCTGCATTTAGCGGCGTGCAACATGGTGTGACCCTGAATGGTTAAACGGAATATTTATATCTCTTAAATATTCATCAAACCTCATTCACTATTCACTAGTGCAATCACAGGAGCCATATGTTTAGGCAGAAAGTTATCTCAGAAAAATAAGTAATTAAATGCACAAGTTGAACCGAAGAGTAAAACAACATAAAACCAGAGGTTTGCACATGATCTGACTTGTGGGCTGACGTTGCCCTTGGAAACGGTTCCCTTGATAACGGTTCCCTGATTACAATTGGCTTGGTAACGGTTCCCTTGGTAACAGTTCCCTTGGCAATAGTTCCTGATTGGCCTTGGTAATGGTTGCCGTGGCAACATTTCCCTTGGTAACAGCTCCTGGTGACATGTCCTGACTGAGTCTGAATGGCAGAAGAGACCAACAGGCTGAAGGCCCCCTGAGCCCCCTGGCCCATGATTGGTTGAATGAATTAAAGGTTGACGTGTCTTCTGGGTTGACTGAATCAGCAGCGGCGTCCGCCACACTGTCTCGGCTGGGAGGGCATTAAGTTGCATGGAGCGGCGATTAAATGTCAGCCAATGAACACATGAGAATCCACTTAGACCTCCTCTAAGGATGAAAAGAAAAGAAGCAGACTGTGAGCTCAGTCAACACGGCTGTGTTCTGGGAGATCAAAGTGAACAGTAAACTATGTGGGACACCATCCAAACTGAATGTATTAATACATAAACACAATGTATTGTTGAATTCTGGAGTCAGGCCTGTGGGAAGCAGTCCAGGAGAGATCATGTGTAACTCTGGAAATAACCGAAAGCGATTGTGTGTTCTGTTGTGTTGTGTCGTACGTGTATTGCGTTGTGTATTTGTATTACATTACTGTCTTACAATACTGCAATACCGAGCAACTCTCTCTCTCTCTTGCTCTGAAGCTTTACTTAGCATCTCTGCATTAAATAGAAAAGATGTGCCAGCTTATTATGCATTCTCAATTAAACAGAAAACAGTGTGATGTTTTTCCCAGAAGTATTGTCCTTCATAGAGATGCCAAGGTCTCCTTGTTGACAAGAACGCATCAAAGCAATTTAGCTTATCAAGAGACTAGTCTGTAAAGAGTGTGAAGAGACAGAATGAGGCTTCACTTAATATAAGTTAATGACGTATCTCATGTTAATGACGTATGTACCATATGTTTGGTATGAGAAGGTAAAAGTATATATTACCTGTTCTCTGTGATCCCCCTCTGCTACTGTTAAATAATAACACTTTATAGGCACCGATGAGCTACCTGCTATCATTTAGCTGCTATGATCTATCTGCATTGAACTAGCTGCAGTCAGTTGGCTGCTATGTGCTACAGTATATACTATGAGCTACTTGCTACGAGCTAGGTGCTAGGAGCTACCTGATGTCATTTAGCTACTACGAGCTAGCAGCTATGAGCTGGGCTGTTATGAACTAGGTGCTATGAGCTAGGCTACATACTATGACTAGCTAGCAGCTAGCTACTATCAGTTAGAGCTGCTACGAACTGTTCTAGCAAGGTGCTAAGAGTTAAGTGCTTTGAGTTAGCTGCTATAGCTAGGTGAGCTATATGATGTAGGTGTTTTGCATTGTGTTCACAGTTGGATTATTAACTTACAAACTATGTACTCTAATAGCAAGATGCTAGGAGATGTTTGCTATGCGCCTAGGTTCTATAAGCTATGTGCTATAATAAGCTACGTGCTGTAAACTGGGTCTGGTGCATTTAAGTGCAATGAGCTGTTACACCGCCTGCAGATTGGATTTGCTTCAGTAATAGCTTCACTCTCTGTCCTCTCAACACCACTCAACCACACTGGCTCCATTTTCACTCAATTACCGTCTGCTAAGCTTGGCAGCCCGCTTCCCTCCAAGTCACAAAATCTGGACCCGGTTTGTTATTCAGCCCTGCTAGCACAGAGGCCTGTTAACGTCGCCACTTCGTCTGCTTGGTCTGATTGGCTTTTGAATGGAGTGCAATTCTCCGAGTAGCACAGGGCAAACTAGATTAAACCCAGTTACCAGGTCAGAGCCACTGCTTTTCTTTTTGGCCTTCATTTTGATCTGGTTTGGTTGATCTGGTTCATCTGGGTTCTGGTGACTGGTTTAAAGTGTTGCTTGGGTCGGTCTCTGATATAAACCCAATGGGTTGCAGGTACATTAATCAGGGGCTCCTCCTCCTCTCCCTCCTCCTCCCTCCGCTCCCCTGGAGGGGAAGGAGATAAATGGTTGCTGTTGTAGTATTGACCTCTTCTGATTCTACACTAGCAGTTAGCCACCAGTGGCTAATCGATAGCAGCCTCTATGGCTAATTGATTAAAAAAATGTCAACCTCCTCTTCCTTCCTTTTCTTGGCCGAGGCAACGACACACAATTTACTTTGATCTCTGGTCTCCTGTTTGATCTCTGGTTTGCTCTTTGATCGCTGATCTGACCTCTTGTTAATGTTTGATCTCTGGTTGCTCTTGATCTCTGGTTCCCGTGTATTTGATCTGTTTCCTGGTTGTTTGATGTCTGTTTCCTGGTTGTTTGATGTCTGTTTCCTGGTTGTTTGATGTCTGTTTCCTGGTTGTTTGATGTCTGTTTCCTGTACTGTCTGCAGACTGCCACATCATGGCAAGGCCTGGCGTGTGAGACGTGCACCTGCCATGGCGATGTCACCGTCTGCCTGTCCCCCCGCTGCCCCAACCCCCACTGTGACTACCAGAAGGTAAGGAGTTGTTATTTGGTTGGTTAATAGATTGGCAAGTTAGTTCGTTGGTTAATTGTTAGCTACTTAGTTGTTTGTTAGTTAGTTGGTTGTATGTTTAGTTAGGGACTTCGTTTATTTTGTTGATTGGTTCGTTAGTTAGTTAGTTGTGTAGGCAGTTAGTTTTTTAGGATTTCTCCAGATTCATATCTGAATCAGGATCAGCTGACCTTGTGATGTCATTCACACGGTTATCCTATTCTGATTGGCTCTCTGCCGAAACTAATCAGTCACTCATCATTAACCCGGCCGTGGACACGCAAAGACAGACTGTCCTCCTAGAGGTGACCAACTTGCATCTCTTTAGCTGGTTCCTGATTGGTCAAGCAAGGAGCGAGTGTAATGTTTTGTTTTTACTGTTGGTTCATGTACATTTTGGGTGGGAAACACGATACCCACATGTGTACGCATTTACGTGGCTTAGTAAAGAACAGTGGTTCTCAAACTTTTTCTGTCATTCCCCACTTTGGAGGGGGGGACATTTTCAAGCCCCACCTGTCCCCCATCACCCCAACAAAATGGTTAACGAATTAGGCCAAGTTTAAAATGTATTTATATATATAATGTATATATTAAATATATATATATATAGATATAATAAATAGTCATAGTAATAAATAGTCAATAGTCAATAGTCAATAAAATAACAAAATACCAACCTGCTGCATTGAATGGATCCATACTGAGCACTGCTGTTTGGGTAGTGTTTGGTCAGTATTTTTTAAATAATACTCTCAGGGAAGAGAAGTGCTGCTTAATACATGGGATCACTGTGGTGGCTCCAGAATCACTGGTTTCAGCAACTTCACGCAGATTCTCAAAGACTTTCATGAATCAAGGCGCCTGCCCCACATCTCCAGCTTTTTTGCCTTGAAGCTGAAGATTTAATTCATTCAGCTTTCCAAATACATCGCTGAGATAGGCCAGTTTCATCAGAAATTGTTCATCACTGAACTTGCTTGCCGCCTCATACATGCGCTCCTCCTCCAAAAAGATCTGAATCTCCTGTCTGAGCTCAAAGCCTCGACAACACTTTGCCTCGGGAAGCCACCTTGCTTCGCTGTGAAAGAGCTCAGCTGAATGATCAGCTGAATGATCAGCTCCCATCCCCTCACTAAGTGCGGAGAACAGTTGCGCTTTCAGGGGTCGGGGTTTAATGAAATTGACCACACTCACAACCTCTGTCAAAACCTCGTTTAGTTCGGGGCTTCTCTGAATGCCGTGTGTCCATTGCGCATTTGGCGCGACCCTTTTGATTAGTGCCTGCAGTCCTTTTCTTTTCCCTGCCATGGTCTGCGCGCCATCCGAGCAAAAGCCCATACAGTTTTGAGTGACTTATTCAATTTTAAACAAATCCGCACATCACTACTGTGCGTGCATTGAACACATACAATCCTGCAGGCGCCCCTGCCCTGGATCTGATGTTTTATATGTATTCATTACACCTTTGTTTGTGTGTGTGTGGTTGTTTTGTCTCGAGCCTATAGGAAGCAACCTTGCAATTCAGACACACTCCAATGACTCCTGATCCACAACCAATTAGCAGTTAATAAAAAAAACAATTGACAATGATTAACCATTCATTAAAAATAATTGACAATTAATTACAAATAATTAACAATTATGTGTGTGTGTGTGTGTGTGTGTGTGTGTGTGTGTGTGTGTGTGTGTGTGTGTGTGGGGCACACACACATACACACACCACACACACACACCACACACACACACACACAACACACACACACACACACACACACACACACACACACACACACACACACACACACACACACACACACACACACACACACAGACAGACCTACCTCCAGTGTGGACACAGAGGGGGCAGCATTGTCCTGCGGGGGTGCGGAGGGTCTGGTCAAGGGGGCAGGTGAGGGGAGGACAGGGGAGGGGGGAGCAGGACACACTCCCCCCAGAACACACACACTCCTCACAGGGGGAGGGGCTCCACTGGCTGTTGTCCTGGAGACAGACACGCATAGCCATACATACTTTACTACTGAAAGTGTTGCATACATTACATCTGCCAGGCGGAGAGGAGAGAGGATAGGAGAGGAGAGACAAGAGAGAGAGACAAGGAGAGAGAGAGAGAAGAGAGGAGAGAGAAGAGGAGAGGAGAGAGGAGAGAAAGAGAGAGGAGAGAAGAGGAGAGGAGAGGAGAGGAGGAGAGGAGGAGAGGTTCTTTACTCCGTAGGTGAGTCCTTGGTGCTGACAGGAGCCGTGGGACGTGGACACACACTCTGGACAGCAGCCATCGCCTGGGATCCTCAACCGCTCACCCTGAACACACACACACACGCACACACATAGACACACACACGCACACACGCACACAACACACACACACACACATGCACACACGCACACAGACACAGACACACACACACACAGCACACAAACACATCATTCACACACACACACACACACACACACACACACACACAGCACACAATGCCAATATTTGTAATATGTTCTATTCCTAATGATGAACATTGTGTCAATGTACAGTTGACTGGTAGACTTTAAGTGATCCTATCATTAATGCCTTTCTTTACTGACAATAAAGATCATACACTCAAGACAAAACAACCACACACAAACAAAGGAGTAATGAATACATATAAAACATCAGATCCAGGGCAGGGGCGCCTGCAGGATTGTATGTGTTCAATGTACGCACAGTAGTGATGCGCGGATTTGTTTAAAATTGAATAAGTCACTCAAAACTGTATGGGCATTTGCTTGGATGGCGCGCAGACCTGGCAGGGAAACGAAAAGGACTGCAGGCACTAATCAAGAGGGTCGCGCCAAATGCACAATGGACACACTGTCATTCAGAGAGAAGCGCTGGCGTCAAGGCAGCTCAGCCCCGAACTAAACGAGGTTTTGACAGAGGTTGTGAGTGTGGTCAATTCAAAACCCGACCCCTGAAAGCGCGACTGTTCTCCGCACTTTGTGAGGAGATGGGAGCTGATCATTCAGCCGATCATTCAGCTGTGCTCTTTCACAGTGAAGCAAGGTGGCTTCCAGAGGCAAAGTGTTGTCGAGTCTTTGAGCTCAGACAGGAGATCTTTTTAGAGCAGGAGCGCATGTATGAGGCTGCAAGCAAGTTCAGTGATGAACAATTTCTGATGAAACTGGCCTATCTCAGCGATGTATTTGGAAAGCTGAATGAATTAAATCTTCAGCTTCAAGGCAAAAAAGCTGGAGATGTGGGGCAGGCGCCTTGATTCATGAAAGTCTTTGAGAATCTGCGTGAAGTTGCTGAAACCAGTGATTCTGGAGCCACCACAGTGATCCCATGTATTAAGCAGCACATCTCTTCCCTGAGAGTATTATTTAAAAAATACTGACCAAACACTACCCAAACAGCAGTGCTCAGTATGACTGGGTTATGGATCCATTCAATGCAGCAGGTTGGTATTTTGTTATTTTATTTTATTGACAGACTATTTATTACTATGACTATTTATTATATATATAAATCTATATAATATATAATATATAAATACATTTTAAACTTGGCCTAATTCGTTACCATTTTGGTGGGGCGATGGAGGACAGGTTGGGCTTGAAAATGTCCCCCCCTCCAAAGTGGGGAATGACAGAAAAAGTTTGAGAACCACTGGTCTTTACTAAGCCACGTAAATGCGTACACATGTGGGTATCGTGTTTCCCACCCAAAATGTACATGAACCAACAGTAAAAACAAAACATTACACTCGCTCCTTGCTTGACCAATCAGGAACCAGCTAAAGAGATGCAAGTTGGTCACCTCTAGGAGGACAGTCTGTCTTTGCGTGTCCACGGCCGGGTTAATGATGAGTGACTGATTAGTTTCGGCAGAGAGCCAATCAGAATAGGATAACCGTGTGAATGACATCACAAGGTCAGCTGATCCTGATTCAGATATGAATCTGGAGAAATCCTAAAAAACTAACTGCCTACACAACTAACTAACTAACGAACCAATCAACAAAATAAACGAAGTCCCTAACTAAACATACAACCAACTAACTAACAAACAACTAAGTAGCTAACAATTAACCAACGAACTAACTTGCCAATCTATTAACCAACCAAATAACAACTCCTTACCTTCTGGTAGTCACAGTGGGGGTTGGGGCAGCGGGGGGACAGGCAGACGGTGACATCGCCATGGCAGGTGCACGTCTCACACGCCAGGCCTTGCCATGATGTGGCAGTCTGCAGACAGTACAGGAAACAGACATCAAACAACCAGGAAACAGACATCAAACAACCAGGAAACAGATCAAATACACGGGAACCAGAGATCAAAGAGCAGACCAGAGATCAAACATTAAACAAGAGGTCAGATCAGCGATCAAAGAGCAAACCAGAGATCAAACAGGAGACCAGAGATCAAAGTAAATTGTGTGTCGTTGCCTCGGCCAAGAAAAGGAAGGAAGAGGAGGTTGACATTTTTTTAATCAATTAGCCATAGAGGCTGCTATCGATTAGCCCACTGGTGGCTAACTGCTAGTGTAGAATCAGAAGAGGTCAATACTACAACAGCAACTATTTATCTCCTTCCCCTCCAGGGAGCGGAGGAGGAGGAGGAGGAGGAGGGGCCCCTGATTAATGTACCTGCAACCCATTGGGTTTTATATCAGAGACCGACCCAAGCAACACTTTAAAACCAGTCACCAGAACCAGATGGAACCAGATCAAACCAAACCAGATCAAAATGAAGGCCAAAAGAAGAAAGCAGTGGCTCTGGCCTGGTAACTGGGTTTAATCTAGTTTGCCCTGTGCTACTCGGAGAATTGCACTCCATTCAAAAGCCAATCAGACCAAGCAGACGAAGTGCGACGTTAACAGGCCTCTGTGCTAGCAGGGCTGAATAACAAACCGGGTCCAGATTTTGTGACTTGGAGGGAAGCGGGCTGCCAAGCTTAGCAGACGGTAATTGAGTGAAAATGGAGCCAGTGTGGTTGAGTGGTGTTGAGAGGACAGAGAGTGAAGCTATTACTGAAGCAAATCCAATCTGCAGGCGGTGTAACAGCTCATTGCACTTAAATGCACCAGACCCAGTTTACAGCACGTAGCTTATAGCACATAGCTTATAGCACATAACTTATAGAACCTAGCGCATAGCAAACATCTCCTAGCATCTTGCTATTAGAGTACATAGTTTGTAAGTTAATAATCCAACTGTGAACACAATGCAAAACACCTACATTCATATAGCTCACCTAGCTATAGCAGCTAACTCAAAGCACTTAACTCTTAGCACCTTGCTAGAACAGTTCGTAGCAGCTCTAACTGATAGTAGCTAGCTGCTAGCTAGTCATAGTATGTAGCTAGCTCATAGCACCTAGTTCATAACAGCCAGCTCATAGCTGCTAGCTCGTAGTAGCTAAATGACATCAGGTAGCTCCTAGCACCTAGCTCGTAGCAAGTAGGTCATAGTATATACTGTAGCACATAGCAGCCAACTGACTGCAGCTAGTTCAATGCAGATAGATCATAGCAGCTAAATGATAGCAGGTAGCTCATCGTGCCTATAAAGTGTTATTATTTAACAGTAGCAGAGGGGGATCACAGAGAACAGGTAAATATATGACTTTTACCTTCTCATACCAAACATATGGTACATACGTCATTAACATGAGATACATCATTAACTTATATTAAGTGAAGCCTCATTCTGTCTCTTCACACTCTTTACAGACTAGTCTCTTGATAAGCTAAATTGCTTTGATGCGTTCTTGTCAACAAGGAGACCTTGGCATCTCTATGAAGGACAATACTTCTGGGAAAAACATCACACTGTTTTCTGTTTAATTGAGAGATGCATAATAAAGCTGGCACATCTTTTCTATTTAATGCAGAGATGCTAAGTAAAGCTTCAGAGCAAGAGAGAGAGAGAGTTGCTCAGTATTGCAGTATTGTAAGACAGTAATGTAATACAAATACACAACGCAATACACGTACGACACAACACAACAGAACACACAATCGCTTTCGGTTATTTCCAGAGTTACACATGATCTCTCCTGGACTGCTTCCCACAGGCCTGACTCCAGAATTCAACAATACATTGTGTTTATGTATTAATACATTCAGTTTGGATGGTGTCCCACATAGTTTACTGTTCACTTTGATCTCCCAGAACACAGCCGTGTTGACTGAGCTCACAGTCTGCTTCTTTTCTTTTCATCCTTAGAGGAGGTCTAAGTGGATTCTCATGTGTTCATTGGCTGACATTTAATCGCCGCTCCATGCAACTTAATGCCCTCCCAGCCGAGACAGTGTGGCGGACGCCGCTGCTGAGTTCAACAGGGACACGGGCACACACACATACACACACCACACACACACACCACACACACACAACACACACACACACACACACACACACACACACACACACACACACACACACACACACACACACACACACACACACACACACACACACACAGACAGACCTACCTCCAGTGTGGACACAGAGGGGGCAGCATTGTCCTGCGGGGGTGCGGAGGGTCTGGTCAAGGGGGCAGGTGAGGGGAGGACAGGGGAGGGGGGAGCAGGACACACTCCCCCCAGAACACACACACTCCTCACAGGGGGAGGGGCTCCACTGGCTGTTGTCCTGGAGACAGACACGCATAGCCATACATACTTTACTACTGAAAGTGTTGCATACATTACATCTGCCAGGCGGAGAGGAGAGAGGATAGGAGAGGAGAGACAAGAGGAGAGGAGACAAGAGGAGAGGAGATGAGAGGAGAGGAGAGACAAGCGGAGAGGAGATGAGAGGAGAGGAGTAGAGACAAGAGGAGAGGAGAGGAGAGGAGAGGAGAAGAGAGGAGAGGAGGAGAGGAGGAGAGGTTCTTTACTCCGTAGGTGAGTCCTTGGTGCTGACAGGAGCCGTGGGACGTGGACACACACTCTGGACAGCAGCCATCGCCTGGGATCCTCAACCGCTCACCCTGAACACACACACACACACACACATAGGAATACCACACACGCACGCACGCATGCACGCACGTGTGCACGCACACACACACACACACACACACACACACACACACACACACACACACACACACACACACACACACACACACACACACACACACACACACACACATAATTGTTAATTATTTGTAATTAATTGTCAATTATTTTTAATGAATGGTTAATCATTGTCAATTGTTTTTTTTATTAACTGCTAATTGGTTGTGGATCAGGAGTCATTGGAGTGTGTCTGAATTGCAAGGTTGCTTCCTATAGGCTCGAGACAAAACAACCACACACACACAAACAAAGGTGTAATGAATACATATAAAACATCAGATCCAGGGCAGGGGCGCCTGCAGGATTGTATGTGTTCAATGCACGCACAGTAGTGATGTGCGGATTTGTTTAAAATTGAATAAGTCACTCAAAACTGTATGGGCTTTTGCTCGGATGGCGCGCAGACCATGGCAGGGAAAAGAAAAGGACTGCAGGCACTAATCAAAAGGGTCGCGCCAAATGCGCAATGGACACACGGTGTCATTCACGGAGAAGCGCTAGCGTCAAGGCAGCTCACCCCGAACTAAACGAGGTTTTGACAGAGGTTGTGAGTGTGGTCAATTCCATTAAACCCCGACCCCTGAAAGCGCAACTGTTCTCCGCACTTAGTGAGGGGATGGGAGCTGATCATTCAGCTGATCATTCAGCTGAGCTCTTTCACAGCGAAGCAAGGTGGCTTCCCGAGGCAAAGTGTTGTCGAGGCTTTGAGCTCAGACAGGAGATTCAGATCTTTTTGGAGGAGGAGCGCATGTATGAGGCGGCAAGCAAGTTCAGTGATGAACAATTTCTGATGAAACTGGCCTATCTCAGCGATGTATTTGGAAAGCTGAATGAATTAAATCTTCAGCTTCAAGGCAAAAAAGCTGCGAGATGTGGGGCAGGCGCCTTGATTCATGAAAGTCTTGAGAATCTGCGTGAAGTTGCTGAAACCAGTGATTCTGAGCCACCACAGTGATCCCATGTATTAAGCAGCACTTCTCTTCCCTGAGAGTATTATTTAAAAAATACTGACCAAAACACTACCCAAACAGCAGTGCTCAGTATGGATCCATTCAGATGCAGCAGGTTGGTATTTTGTTATTTTATTGACTAATTTTGACTATTGACTATTTATTACTATGACTATTTATTTATATCTATATATATATATATTTAATATATACATTATATATATAAATACATTTTAACTTGGCCTAATTCGTTACCATTTTGTTGGGGTGATGGGGGACAGGTGGGGCTTGAAAATGTCCCCCCCTCCAAAGTGGGGAATGACAGAAAAAGTTTGAGAACCACTGTTCTTTACTAAGCCACGTAAATGCGTACACATGTGGGTATCGTGTTTCCCACCCAAAATGTACATGAACCAACAGTAAAAACAAAACATTACACTCGCTCCTTGCTTGACCAATCAGGAACCAGCTAAAGAGATGCAAGTTGGTCACCTCTAGGAGGACAGTCTGTCTTTGCGTGTCCACGGCCGGGTTAATGATGAGTGACTGATTAGTTTCGGCAGAGAGCCAATCAGAATAGGATAACCGTGTGAATGACATCACAAGGTCAGCTGATCCTGATTCAGATATGAATCTGGAGAAATCCTAAAAAACTAACTGCCTACACAACTAACTAACTAACGAACCAATCAACAAAATAAACGAAGTCCCTAACTAAACATACAACCAACTAACTAACAAACAACTAAGTAGCTAACAATTAACCAACGAACTAACTTGCCAATCTATTAACCAACCAAATAACAACTCCTTACCTTCTGGTAGTCACAGTGGGGGTTGGGGCAGCGGGGGGACAGGCAGACGGTGACATCGCCATGGCAGGTGCACGTCTCACACGCCAGGCCTCGCCATGATGTGGCAGTCTGCAGACAGTACAGGAAACAGACATCAAACAACCAGGAAACAGACATCAAACAACCAGGAAACAGACATCAAACAACCAGGAAACAGATCAAATACACGGGAACCAGAGATCAAAGAGCAGACCAGAGATCAAACATTAAACAAGAGGTCAGATCAGCGATCAAAGAGCAAACCAGAGATCAAACAGGAGACCAGAGATCAAAGTAAATTGTGTGTCGTTGCCTCGGCCAAGAAAAGGAAGGAAGAGGAGGTTGACATTTTTTTAATCAATTAGCCATAGAGGCTGCTATCGATTAGCCCACTGGTGGCTAACTGCTAGTGTAGAATCAGAAGAGGTCAATACTACAACAGCAACGATTTATCTCCTTCCCCTCCAGGGAGCGGAGGAGGAGGAGGAGGAGGAGGGGCCCCTGATTAATGTACCTGCAACCCATTGGGTTTTATATCAGAGACCGACCCAAGCAACACTTTAAAACCAGTCACCAGAACCAGATGGAACCAGATCAAACCAAACCAGATCAAAATGAAGGCCAAAAGAAGAAAGCAGTGGCTCTGACCTGGTAACTGGGTTTAATCTAGTTTGCCCTGTGCTACTCGGAGAATTGCACTCCATTCAAAAGCCAATCAGACCAAGCAGACGAAGTGCGACGTTAACAGGCCTCTGTGCTAGCAGGGCTGAATAACAAACCGGGTCCAGATTTTGTGACTTGGAGGGAAGCGGGCTGCCAAGCTTAGCAGACGGTAATTGAGTGAAAACGGAGCCAGTGTGGTTGAGTGGTGTTGAGAGGACAGAGAGTGAAGCTATTACTGAAGCAAATCCAATCTGCAGGCGGTGTAACAGCTCATTGCACTTAAATGCACCAGACCCAGTTTACAGCACATAGCTTATAGAACCTAGCGCATAGCAAACATCTCCTAGCATCTTGCTATTAGAGTACATAGTTTGTAAGTTAATAATCCAACTGTGAACACAATGCAAAACACCTACATTCATATAGCTCACCTAGCTATAGCAGCTAACTCAAAGCACTTAACTCTTAGCACCTTGCTAGAACAGTTCGTAGCAGCTCTAACTGATAGTAGCTAGCTGCTAGATAGTCATAGTATGTAGCCAGCTCATAGCACCTAGTTCATAACAGCCAGCTCATAGCTGCTAGCTCGTAGTAGCTAAATGACATCAGGTAGCTCCTAGCACCTAGCTCGTAGCAAGTAGCTCATAGTATATACTGTAGCACATAGCAGCCAACTGACTGCAGCTAGTTCAATGCAGATAGATCATAGCAGCTAAATGATAGCAGGTAGCTCATCGTGCCTATAAAGTGTTATTATTTAACAGTAGCAGAGGGGGATCACAGAGAACAGGTAAATATATGATTTTTACCTTCTCATACCAAACATATGGTACATACGTCATTAACATGAGATACGTCATTAACTTATATTAAGTGAAGCCTCATTCTGTCTCTTCACACTCTTTACAGACTAGTCTCTTGATAAGCTAAATTGCTTTGATGCGTTCTTGTCAACAAGGAGACCTTGGCATCTCTATGAAGGACAATACTTCTGGGAAAAACATCACACTGTTTTCTGTTTAATTGAGAGATGCATAATAAAGCTGGCACATCTTTTCTATTTAATGCAGAGATGCTAAGTAAAGCTTCAGATCAAGAGAGAGAGAGAGTTGCTCGGTATTGCAGTATTGTAAGACAGTAATGTAATACAAATACACAACGCAATACACGTACGACACAACACAACAGAACACACAATCGCTTTCGGTTATTTCCAGAGTTACACATGATCTCTCCTGGACTGCTTCCCACAGGCCTGACTCCAGAATTCAACAATACATTGTGTTTATGTATTAATACATTCAGTTTGGATGGTGTCCCACATAGTTTACTGTTCACTTTGATCTCCCAGAACACAGCCGTGTTGACTGAGCTCACAGTCTGCTTCTTTTCTTTTCATCCTTAGAGGAGGTCTAAGTGGATTCTCATGTGTTCATTGGCTGACATTTAATCGCCGCTCCATGCAACTTAATGCCCTCCCAGCCGAGACAGTGTGGCGGACGCCGCTGCTGATTCAGTCAACCCAGAAGACACGTCAACCTTTAATTCATTCAACCAATCATGTGGCCGTGTATTAATGTGCGTGTGTGTGTGTGTGTATTAATGTGTATGTGTGTTTGTAATTTTGTGTCTGTGTGTGTGTGTGTGTGTATTAATGTGTGGTGTGTGTGTGTGTGTGTGTGTGTGTGTGTGTGTGTGTGTGTGTGTGTGTGTATTAATGTGTATGTGTGTTTGTAATTTTGTGTCTGTGTGTGTGTGTGTGTATTAATGTGTGGTGTGTGTGTGTGTGTGTGTGTGTGTGTGTGTGTGTGTGTGTGTGTGTGTGTGTGTGTGTGTAGCCTCCTGCTCTGTGCAGGGTGAGCTCTACAGTCATGGGGATGTGTGGAGCTCCTCCCCCTGCTCCAGGTGTGTCTGTCAGGACGGTGACATCACCTGCTCTGCTGCCGAGTGCCAGCCAATCACCTGCCAACCCGTACGTACATCCCATAATATGCACAGCATTCATTAAATGGACATAAAAATACTCTCCAGGAGAATCAAATGTGTTATCTGAGGCCAAATAATTTTTGCTTTATATGTGCTTTATATCTCAGGAGGAGAACTTGGTGATTCCCCCCGGGGGCTGCTGTCCTCAGTGTGTCTCCAACCCCTGTCTGTCTGGAGGGGAACAGCACCAGGTACCTCCCCCTCCTCCTCCTACTGCTGTTCATCTTCCTCTCCTCCTCCTCCTCCTCTCCCTCCTTCTGCTTTTTCTATCCTCCTCCTCCTCCTTCTTCTTCTACTTCTCTCTCCTCCCCTCCTCTCCTCCTCTCATTTTTACAAGTAGTTTTGTGTGTGCGTGTGTGCGTGTGTGTATGTGTGTGTGTGTGTGTGTGCTTTTTCCAGCATGGAGAACAGTGGCAGAAGGATTCCTGCACCACATGTGTGTGTGATCGCGGACAGTCTCGCTGTCACACACACGCCTGCCCAGACATCACCTGTCCCAAGGTGGATGCACACACGCACGCTCTGCTGTTGTTCTTGGGCTTCCAATGCACAACAATAACTGTCAACACAAGAGATAACTATAAAATATACTTATCGATAGTTGTCACTCTAAATAGTTAGTTATCACCGTAATATTCGTCAAGGGACCGCCTTCCTCTGTTCGACTTGGTACCCTCCTGTCGCTGCATATTTCCAGGCATCGATTCAAGCAACGCATTGTTTACAACACGCCAGGTCCTCTTGTGAACTCAAATCTACATATTTGTATCCAAAAACAAAGCAAGGACAGAATCCAAGTATGTTGTAGCTCCATAATATAATTATAATAATATAATAATTCCATTGTCACCGACGCCCACGGAAGCAAATTATTTCCCTCTGAACACTTTAATTAAATTGAGCTTGACAGCTTGCCGTTTGGTGTGTCCATTATAGCTTCATTTTATGGACGCGTATTTTGTCAAAATAGACTGCCATCCTATTTTTCAGCCGACGCAAGCAATGCTCTAGCGTCTAGGTCTAGCTCACATGCCCGTGCCTGATATAGCCGACACAGTTGACAACAGTTGAAGTGTTCTATATGCACTCGTGTTTTATAGTGTAGTGTAGATTCCATGTAAGGTTACGAAGGTTTTAGTTCTGGTCATGTTCTAGGGAGAGTCTAAGGTTCTGAAGGCTCTTGTTGTGTTGGTGTTCCAGGGTGAGTCTAAGGTTCAGAGGGTTGTAGTTCTGGTAGTTCTGGTGGTGTTCCAGGGTGAGTCTAAGGTTCTGAAGGTTCTTGGTGTGTTGGTGTTCCAGGGTGAGTCTAAGGTTCTGAAGGTTCTAGTAGTGGTGGTGTTCCAGGGTGAGTCTAAGGTTCTGAAGGTTCTAGCTGTGGTAGTTCTGGTGGTGTTCCAGGGTGAGTCTAAGGTTCTGAAGGTTCTAGTTCTGGTAGTTCTGGTGGTGTTCCAGGGTGAGTCTAAGGTTCTGAAGGTTCTAGTAGTGGTGGTGTTCCAGGGTGAGTCTAAGCTTCTGAAGTTTCTTGTTGTGTTGGTGTTCCAGGGTGAATCTAAGGTTCTGAAGGTTCTCATTGTGGTAGTTCTGGCGGTGTTCCAGGGTGAGACTAAGGTTCTGAACGTATCTAGCAGTGTTTGTGTTCCAGGATGTGTCTAAGTTCTGAATGTTCTAGATCTGGTTGCATCCTGGGTAAGTCTATGGTTCTGAAGATTTTAGATGTGGGTGTGTTGCAGGGTGAGTCTAAGGTTCTGAAGGTCTAGTTCTGGTTGCACTACAGGGTGAGGTCCAAGGCACGTCGGGCCGGCCAGTGCTGTGAAGGAAGTGCGTGGCAACCAGGGGCTCCTGTCTTCTACGACGGGACGCTGCGTTACCATGGAGACATGTGGAACGGGAACAGGCTGCGAGTTCTGCTCCTGCGAGCGAGGTCAGGTGGTCTGCAGGAACGCAGAGTGTGGCCGCCTGAGCTGCCAGCAGGTAAACTACAGCTCCCATGATGCCTGGCTTCATTAGCTTCGACATGGCTCCGTTTCTGAGGTGTAGTTATGATGTGTTTCCTCTTCCTCCTCAGGGACAGGAAGTGGTGCACCTGCAGGGGAAGTGCTGTCCTCATTGCGTTTCCATGACAACTTCCTGTGTGTTCCAGAATGTTCCTCGGCAGGTAAAAACGGTCTGTCCGATTGTCTAACGTGTTTCAGTGTAGCTTGAGTGTTATTCAGGGTTATGATTTGTAAGAGCTAATTAGGTTTTGGATTAGTCATGGTTAGTTAAGGTTCATTGCATTCACATTTAGTTATTTAGCAGACACTTTTATCCAAAGCGACTTACAACTGAGACTGGGAACAGCCAATGCATATGATAGAAATTGGAGAAGCTGCCAATCTAATTTAAATTAAATTACTGGACAGAGTGCAGAGAAGCCATAGGAATGAGAAATCCAATTTATTTTGTTCCAGTTACAGTAGATTTCACATATCAAAGTGCCTTCTGAACAACCATTTCTGTCTATCTATTATATATACTTGTATATTTAATTTAATTTCTAAAGCTGGGAACAATGGGTCTGAAGCTACTCAACATTTGTGATTTGTGACTACTAGTCACAAATCATCTGGAGGAGAACAACACCAGAACGTGCACTAGCAGCCCATGAGGCGTTCGCTGAAGTGCTGGGTCTTCAGCTGTCTCTTGACAGCTGAAGGGACTCTGCAGAGCGTAGGGAGCTCGGTAGCCGGTTCCACCACGGAGGTGCCACACCTGAGAGGAGTCAGGAGGAGTGAGAGTGATGTCCACGCAGAGGAGACAGTGCCAGGCATCTCTTGTTAGTGAACAGGGCCAGAGGGATGCGCTGTGAGACGGTGGCGCAGATCCCAACACCAACGCCTATTTAGTGCATACCAGCTGTTAGCATCAGGCAGACAGTATAGCATGCCATTCCACAGAACCAACCGGGCATGCAGATCATTTGTGCCCATCAGCATTGAATTGCTGAACAAACTGGGAAACAATAATAACTCAGGATGCTGCACCTTACCTTATAATATGCGGAGCACTTTGGTGATATGTTGTGTATAGGTCTGTGACCTTGTTGAGGTGTTCTGTTGTTGTTGTTGTTGTTGTTGTTGTTGTTGTTGTTGTTGTTGTTGTTGTTGTTGTTGTTGTTGGTGGTGCTGTTGTGTTGTTGTATTGCACTTGTCTGTTTGTGTGTCTGATGATTGCTGTATGGCACATGATGAATTTACGAAAGGAATAATATCTATCTGACAATTGGTGAGATACGATCTAAAGCAGAAGAGATGCACCCAAACCTTGATGCCCACGTAAAGCGCTGGAGACCATTATGGGTCAGTTCGTGTCAGTTGGTTGGGTTCTGGTTACTAGGGGTGATAACTGACCCCCCCCTCCCCCGGTAGAACAAGGCTCGCTGGACTGACGGAGCGTGCCGGGAGTGTGAGTGTGAGGACGGCCAGGTGAGGTGCTACCTGCGCACCTGTCCTACCTGCCGCCCCGGGACCCTCGCCCTGTCCAAGGATGGGCACTGCTGCCCCCA
>PIJE02000135.1:626425-653925 GCA_002895965.2 Coryphaenoides rupestris
CAGATGGAGCAGGTAGAGTAGGCGGTGATTCTTACTCTGAATCTCATGTTCAAGTGTTAATTTACACACACTGCCGTGTTTCTTTCTGGGGGAGAGAGAGAAGTGTGTTTATGTGTTGATCTGAAACCCTGTGCCCTTCGTTCCATTAGCTCCCTGAGTAGCTCCCACACAACATCACAGCGAGGAGCAACACAGGAAATACAGACAGAGTAAAGATATTCAATATGGCAGCCCAACAGACAGACAGACAGCAGTGTGTAGTGCTAAAATACTTACATTTACATTTACATTTAGGGCATTTGGCAGACGCTTTTATCCAAAGTGACTTACAAAGAGTACATTTGTTGAAGGTTTCGAGCATTCAGTTACGAGGCTAATAGAATGAGTTTCATAGTTTGCCTGCATAAATAGCTGGGATAAGAGCAGACGTGCTGTTCTGAGGGCATTACTAACATCTAAGAACATATCTAAGAACATAATACCGAGGTGCCTAATGTTAGTGAGATAGTATACGATATGTGTGTGTAAGAGACTCTTCAGCCTCAGTCAGTAGCACCCAGAGAGGGCCGGTTGACTGGTGATGAAATATTCATAGAAATGTCCCCCTTGAGTATATTCTTCTCGTCTTGATTCTTAAGACACGTTGCGTGTTCATTATATTGTACAACACATCTATAAATATTTACAGTGTATACACACAGACTATCTATACAATGCATCTATATATCTCTGCCAATGCTAAACAGTGTACTCTCCTGTTGGTATTCACTCTTGTTTTGAGCTCCAGGTACTGCCAACCAGGTGCCTGATTGGCAGTACCTGTGTGCATGGGGCCTGCTGGGTGCTGGCCTACTAAAGTGACCATTTGGTGTCTGCTCCAAGCGTCGGCATGTCACGTTTGTCTAATCTTGATAAGGCCCATGTGATAGGGCAAGTTGAAGCTGGTGTTCTGCAAAACCAAGTTGCAGCATCATTGGGAGTCAAGTTCCGTGAATCCGGTGATGTCAAAGTTCATCACCCTTACAGCACTGAAGAACAGTAGGCTGTCTTCTAGAGATTTGCAGGCAAGCTTTGCAGGATGTTATGCATACAGATCTCTGATCAGACGGCCAGGAACAGGACTGCGCACAGCCAATCTCCGAGCTCAAAAGCTCATAAGGCTACCAGGAAGCCTGCAATGACTACCCTTCACCATCAGGCCTGTGTGCACTGGTGTCGGCAACACCGACAATGGAACCTGAACATGTGTGGGAATGTCATGTTCAGTGATGAGTCCATGACTTATCACTGATGAGTCCATGACTCATCAACCAGGAGTCCATGACCCCTGGTTGAGGAATAGAAGGCCATCCCACAGCAACGTGTGACCAGGTTGGCGACCAGCATGAGGAGGAGGTGCCAGGCTGCGTATGGATCTTCCTCCCACTACTGAGGCTCCTGACGGTGTATTAAATGAATAGTGAAAAAAATATGTCTTGTTTGTTCCTTGGTACTGATGGAGAGTTCCAATCCACTAAATAACTCAAAACAAGTGTCAATACCATCAGGAGAGTACACTGTTTTGCATTGGCAGAGAATTTTGAACATTTTACTTGGGCACTATGCACATATTCAGCTGTGCTGCTCATCCCATAAATGCATGATCCTTACTAGTTGGACATCATTGTAAAGGTAAATAAACAGGCTTTCCAACAATATAAAATACAATGCCAATTAGCATTGTAACAACAGAGAAATAATCAAATTTCGGAGTTTATAATACATCCATGCTCCCAATATACACAGACTACTTATATAGTACAGTTTATACAGAACATCTATAGCAGTGGTTCTCCTAAAATGTATACATATTATATATATATCTGGCAAATATATCAATATTAATCATCCGTTCAAAATGTACCGTAAGGTTACCAGGGGTTATAATTTTGTCAGGTTCTATGGTTACCAGGGGCTGTATCTACTGGTTACCAGGGGGCTGTATTTATGGTTACCAGGGGGTGTATCTATGGCTACCAGGGGGCTGTATTTATGGTTACCAGGGGGCTGTATCTATGGTTACCAGGGGCTGTATCTATGGTTACCAGGGGCTGTATCTATGGTTACCAGGGGGCTGTATCTATGGTTACCAGGGGGCTGTATCTATGGTTACCAGGGGGTATCTATGGTTACCAGGGGCTGTATCTATGGTTACCAGGGGCTGTATCTATGGTTACCAGGGGCTGTATCTATGGTTACCAGGGTGTATTTGGTTACCAGTGTATCTATGGTTACCAGGGGCTGTATCTATGGTTACCAGGGGGTGTCTATGGTTACCAGGGGGTGTATCTATGGTTACCAGGGGCTGTATCTATGGTTACCAGGGGGCTGTATCTATGGTTACCAGGGGCTGTATCTATGGTTACCAGGGGGCTGTATCTATGGTTACCAGGGGGCTGTGTCTATGAATATGACATCTACAGTTGTATTGGGAATTATGGTGAAAGAATGGTCTCTACCTGTACAAGTGTGTCCGTCCGGTCGGTAACCATGGGGACAGACTGCAAGGCAGCGGCCCAGGTGAAGGAAGGAGGCGGGGTTCTGGCAGGTCAGGCAGAAGTCACACACACACACACACACACACACATGGACACACACACACACACACGCACACGGACACACACACACACACACGGACACACACAGACTGTCACCCGTCGTGTTCGGAGTGTGTTGGTGCCGGGCAGCAGGACTGCCTGGTCTGTTCTGACTCCGCTGCCTTGCTCAAGGATGGGGTGTGTGTGGCAGACTGTGGTGTCGGTTACTACAGCCAGCAAGGCGTCTGTTCTGGTAAGTGGAACCCTCAACCCTCACGTCACATCCTCACCCATATACACTGTACACAGGGAATAGAACGCCCAACCCAGACAGTCTTAGTGCCTTGCTCTACCTACTGTGCTACACAGGGAATAGAACCCATCACCCTGGCATTCTTAGTGCCATGCTCTACCTACTGAGATACACAGGGAATAGAACCTTGCTTACCTTACCTGTATTTGTGCCTTGGTCTACAGGAAATAGAACCACTAACCCTGCCAGTGTTGGTGCCTTGCTCTACAGGGAATAGAACCCCTAAACCTGACAGTGTTGGTGCCTTGCTCTACCTACTGAGCTACACAGGAAATGTAACCCATCACCCTGACAGTGTTAGTGCCTTGCTCTACAGGGAATAGAACCCCTAAACCTGACAGTGTAACTGCCTTGCTCTACAGGGAATAGAACCCCTAACCCTGACAGACTTGTTGCCTTGCTCTACAGGGAATAGAACCCATCACCCTGACAGCTTTGGTGCCTTGCTCTACAGGGAATAAAACCACTAACCCTGACAGTGTAACTGCCATGCTCTACAGGGAATAGAACCCCTAACCCTGACAGTGTAACTGCCTTGCTCTACAGGGAATAGAACCCCTAACCCTGACAGTGTAACTGCCTTGCTCTACAGGAAATAGAACCCCTAACCCTGACAGCCTTGGTGCCTTGCTCTACAGGGAATAACACCCCTAACCCTGTAAAGGGAATAGAACCCATAACCCTGACAGTGTTAGTGCCTTGCCTAGGCCAGTATGATTCATAGGGAATCTTCCTGCAGAGAACAACTGAAGCAACCACTGTACTTATACTACATAATGTATATACATTACATAATGCATTATGTTGTGGTTCTCATGCGGAGTGCTCCTGAAGCAGAGTTTCTCCCCAAACGACGGGGGGGTCGTTAATTGGCGGCGTTGAATCTGGAGCAGCAGGACGGGAGGTTTAGCGTCGAGGCTGACGTCGGGGTGAAGGCTTGTTTTAGCTTGTTTCGGATTCCCCGCGGAGTTGTTTTAGCCGGGGCTAAAAATGAGACGTCAGGGATCGCCGGCTTTTATGAGACAAACAAAACAATTACAAACCCCCAGTGGTGTCTATTAATGAGGACCTGGAAGGGGGAGGGGCCGGGAGAGGAGCTCGCCGCCCCCCTCAAGGCGTCTAGCGGTGGTTAAAGTTAGCTGCTCTGGAACAGGAGGAAGCTGAGATGTGTGTAAAGGTGAGCGGGAGGGTAGCGGTGAGGTTTTAAATGTCAGCGCTCCGGGCCTCTCAGACTGGCTGCTCTGATGGCAGGACCAGTTAGAACACGCTCTCTGTGTGAGGCAGCCTTGGAGCTGTCTGTGTTAGGAGCACACACACACACACACACACACTCACCTGCGCGCACACACACACACACACACACACACACACACACACACACACACACTCACCTGTGCGCGCACACACACACACACACACACAGACACACACACACACACACACTCACCTGCGCGCACACTCACCTGCGCGCACACACACACACACACACACTCACACTCTCACCTGCGTGCACACACACACACACACTCACTCACTCACCTGCGCGCACACACACACACACACACTCACACACACACACACACACACACACACACACACACACAGACACACACACACACACACACACTCACCTGCGCGCACACACACACAGACACACACACACACACACACATGCACACATACGCTTGGGTGCACACACACACTCACTCACCTGCGCATGCACACACACATGCACACATACACTTGCATGCCATGCACACACACTCACACACACACACACACACTCACACACACACACACACACACACACACACACACACGCTTTACAGTCATTATGAACTGTTACTATTATGTCTCCTGTCAGCTTGTGACCCCTCCTGCTCCTCCTGTTACCCTGACAACTCGGCATGTGTGAGCTGCCCGCCAGGCACTGCACTGCATCATGGGAAATGTATCACACAGTGCCCCAACCGCCATTACCTAGACAACCATGAGAGATGCAGAGGTATGACACACACACACACACACACACACACACACACACACATACACACATACACTATAAATCTTTCTCCTTGAAACATCCATCAACATCCGTTTAGCTGTTAGCAGTATAATAATAATAATAATAGTAGGAATGGAGGAATGCATCTCCAGCATTTGAGTCCAACGTGGTTTTAAAGTTTAACAATGTGGACGTTTTAATTGCAGCCACTTAACGAACATTGTTTGGTAGTTTTAGAAACCATAGCTACTCTTAAAAATAACCCACGGATGAACACTGCGGTTGGTAGTTTCCGCTGTGAACAGCGCAATGCTGAGCCTTAATGGAAACCCACACATCTCCAGTTCCATAGTTTTCATTTGAAAGAGCTCTTATCTCTTTTTCAACAAAATGCTTCCGAATGCGAGAACTGCTTACGATGCTAACCTATTTTCCTCCCGGTAGAAGCAGTCCTGGTGCTTTGTTTGACACACTTGACAGAATTGTTTCTGCCGCTGCACCGTGTGTACCTGTGTGTGTCCTCAAAAAAAACACTCACAACTTTTCCCTCGATTTGTGGATGAGGATAGAACTGTTAGCCCCTCGTCCGCCACCGCTACCCATCTGCCCTCCACCTCCATTATGGTCTTGTTCAGTCCTTGTTCCCTAAAGAAATGACACAGATTTAGTGGGCAAAATGAAACACTCTTCAAGTTCTGTACACCACCATACCAACATCTCTGTTTCTATAGCGGTTAATTGGTCCTTGTGTGGTTTCTATTATTAACAACTCTCTCATATCACCCGCTACCTACCTACCGTGTGCTGTTGTTCAGCCTCTGCTTAAGAAAACAAATCCTGAGCCATTCCTGCCAAATAACTTCAGGCACATTTCTGAATTACCTCACTTTTCCAAAAATGGACAATTGGAGAAAAGGTTGTTGCCATGCAGCATACCGATGCCCTGGAGCTGCAACAAAATACTTGACATGTTTCAGTGTTCCCTCCTTAGAGCTTCACGTTTTGCAGAGGCAGGTTGAATGCATGGTCCTGGTTATGCTGCATCTTAGCACAGCGGTGGCTGCCGTGGATCACCAAGTCCTGTTTGATAGGCTTGATTAGCAACGATATTGGTTGGAAATAGATTGCATTTATATATGCATTTAACAGTTGCTCACATTCACCCATTCATACACCGACAGCAGTGTCAACCATGCAAGGTAACAACCAACACGTTGGGAGCAGTTAGGGTTAGGTCTTGCTCAGGGACACCTCGACACTGGGATCGAACCACCAACCTTCCTGTTGGCAGACAACTGCTCGTACCTCCTGAGCTACTGCCGCCCCAGTTGTACTGTTGTACCGTGTTCTTTGGTTTTGTACATTACTGTGTAAATACTGTGTGACCCTTGTCTGTGAATGGTGCTCTATACATAAATGTCACTTAAATTAAATAAAACATAAATACGATGTAACAGCCTAGCATGGCATGATTCAGGACCTTGTACCAAACTGCTTCCTGTCTCCCAGTGTGTCACAGCTCCTGTGCTTCCTGTTGGGGTCCCTCTGCCAGCCAGTGCAGCGAGTGCCAGGGGCCCCTGCTGCTCAACCAGGGCCCCTGTGTGGACTCCTGTGGAGAGGGCCTCTACCCCCAAGACAACACCTGCCACAGTACGATCTTAAGACCCAGCCTCTATAAAAATGAACAGATAGGCAGACAGGCAGGTAGACAGGCAGGCAGACCCATTTGTCCAGGTTTTCTGAGGTGCGTACGGTTGTGTTGAGGTGTGTTCTCTCTGCGGACTGGTCGACAGGTGTTTTCAGGTGTGTTTTCCGTCTGCAGACAGGTAGACAGGCAGGTAGACAGACAGACAGGCAGAGGTGTGTCCAGGTGGGACACATAGACAGACAGGTAGGCAGACAGACAGGTAGAGGTGTGTCCAGGTGGGACACATAGACAGACAGATAGACAGACAGACAGGTAGAGGTGTGTCCAGGTGCGACACATAGACAGACAGGTAGGCAGACAGGTAGAGGTGTGTCCAGCTGCCACAGATGAGTAGACAGAGAGGTAGACATACAGACAGGTAGAGGTGTGTCCAGGTGCCACAGACAGGTAGACAGACAGTAGATAGAGGCATATGCGGGTGTTGAGTTGTGTTCTCTCTGCAGACTGCCACCCCTCCTGCCGGTCGTGCCAGGGTCTTGGGGGGTCCGACTGCCTGCGATGTCTCAGACCAGAAGATGTCCTTCTCCCTGTAGACCCCCACCTCCCCCATGGCACCTGCTCACCCTCATGCCCCGCCCACTTCTACCTGGACACGCTGCACACATGCAGAGGTAACATACTAACACAAGTGTACGTACGTACGTATGTGTGTGTGTGTGTGTGTGTGTGTGTGTGGGTGTGTTTTCAGCCTTTTGCATGTTTGTTTTTCTTAGCTATTATGCTAACTAAAGGATCCTCTCATACCACACTGGGAGCCTAATTCTTTCTGTCTCTCAGGACTGCGGAAATAAATTATAAATTAATTAATTGAATATACCCGACCTCCACAGGGAGCATGTCAGCATTTTATGCTGCCCACCTAGTACTATTTTACATATTATACTTGTGTTTGTGTGTATGTAGGCTATGTGTCTGTGATATCTACCCCTTTGTGTGCATTCACCAGCGTGCCACGCATCCTGCCTCCAGTGCACGACAGGAAGTGCAGACGACTGTACTTCCTGTCTCCCCCCGACGCTCCTCCACGAGGGACAGTGCGTCTCCACCTGCCCCCCCGGGACCTTCCCTCTGGATCACACCTGTGCAGGTAACCTCCCCCAATCAACACACCTGGACAGTAGACTATTTAGTTCTAATATAAAATATATAATAGTCATTTAAACACAACTTCAACATAATTCAGCAGCATCTGGCAAAATGAAGTCACACAGCAGTGCCTTAAACACAATAGGACCTCTTATGAAGATTGGTCTATCAACATCAATGTGTGAAGTCTGCCATAATGAGCCGCTACAGTAAGGTAGCTCTCCAACTGTCTGTAGCTAGCACAAGAGAAGGCTTTTCTGACAACCTCATGTCCATTTTTTCTTTTATTTTGTGTTATATATACGGCAGGTATTTACTGTCTGGGCAAAATGTGTGCAGGAAGTAATAGAAGTAACACCCATATGCATCCATGCTGCATATTGTTGCCTGAAGGCTGCGGGGAGGAGTTGTTGCTGAAGTGTTTCCGTTGTTCGCCTAATCCCACCGAGTGTCTCTTCAACGTGTTCACTTGAGATGCATGAGACACCCACTCCATTAATTAGTCCAAAACGCCAGAATGTTTTCAGCCGCAGCTGATTTTGTGTTTTAAAAATGTTCTCCACGTTAATTCCAGTTGACATGCCGTTGTTTATTTCCATTCATAATTCTTTCGAATTAATTCATTTATTTCCTGAAGAGGTTAGCGCAGCTGCTGCTATAGCGTCTGTTTTACCTGAACTGGAGAGCATTTCTTCATTAAAATAAAAGCAAGAACAGCACTAAGGCTTTTCTCGATGGAAAAGATGTTTTGTTTTGTCTCCTACTACATCATATGGTTCATTGTCTGATTGTTGACATAAGCCAGTGGTAAGCCACCAAGCTTGCCCATTTCCAAACAGTTTCCAAGGACGGACTTCCCAGATGGTTCTTTGTAACAAAGCCATCTGGTGAGTCAGGTTACAGGTAACCTCTCCAAATCAAACACACCTGTACAGGTAATCTCCCCCCCCCAACCAACTCACCCGTACAGGTAACCTCCCCACCCACCAACTCACCTGTACAGGTAACCCCCCCCACACACCAACTCACCTGTACAGGTAACCCTCCCCCCACCACCAACTCAACTGTACAGGTAACTTCTCCCAACAACTCACCTGTACCGCGTAACACACACACACACATGTACATATATTCCCGTTTCCCAGCATGCCATGCGACATGTGAGGCGTGTTCGGGGGAGTCGGCGGCCCACTGCCTGTCCTGTCCACCGCTGGCCTCACTGCAACACGGGCTCCTGCAGGACCAGCTGCCCAGACTCCACCTACCTGCACCACTCCGGGGACTGTCACAGTGAGTCTGTGTGTGTGTGTGTGTGTGTATGTATGTGTGTCCCCGTGAGTGTGTGTGTGTGTGGTGTGTGTGGTGTGTGTTCAGTATATCTTGTGTTATATGTTCAGTTTGTGTGCATAGATACATTTGCATGTAAAAAAGAAATGCATGTGTCATAGAAATCACTGTGGAAACGATACCATGTAGGTCACCATGGAACATCACCACCTCTGGCCATGAATCATTGTGATGAGGCAAGGGTCAGGCTCGTCTGACTCCTGTCCCTGAAACCCTGCTCACTTCTAGAAAGTGTCTGTAACTCGGGGCTTGGGTCGGTTGCTTGACTGATACTCACTGAGCTCAGTGTTTAACTTACACCGAGGACAGTCTGGGCGGGATTTGAAATCAAAATATGACGATGGAATCTGTGTGAAAGTGAAGCAACAGAACAGTGAGCAACAGAAAACTGCACTGGTGACTCAGCAGAGAAAAACGTTTCTAGTTAAGTCAAGTGCAATTTTATTTTGTATAGCCCTTAATCACAGTACAGGTCTCAAAGGGCTTTACAGGCCATATGATTAGGTGCCATGCAATTATGACACCCCCCTAGCCCTAGCCCCCCTAAAGGCAAGAAACAATTCCCTTAATTAACAAGGAAGAAATCTGGAGAAGGAACTCAGAGTGGGGGATCCCTCCTTCCAGGGACGTTCAGAGTGCAATGGGTGTCATACGGGGCATGAAAAGGGGTAACAAAGCTTAACAATTATAATTGACAAAGTACAAATGATAAATGGAATAGTAATATTGTGATGGGGTGCTGGCTGGAGAGCAAGCTGATAGCCGGTTTTTTGCTTTTAAAAGGTTCTGTAGATAGGATTTAAGAGGTATTATTTTAGTGTCATTTGTGAGAAACGACTAGCCGACTGTCAGCAATGAGTGATTGAAATGCAATGTCAGAATAACCGTTTTGAGTCGACTACGCCTGGCCCCTGTGGTGAGCCAACGTTTATTTTATGCCGAACTTACGGCTAATTTCTGAGCAATCCATCTTGCCTGTCAATCACAGGCGCAGAAAATGCAACACGTCTCAGTGGTGGAGAACCATGGGGAGGGAACAGAGAAGGGTTGTGAAAAAAGATCGAAAGCAGAGAGCGACGCACGTGATCCACTTAGTGATTGGTTGAGGTGGGAGCCCACCTGGGCCAGTCTCTGCAAACAACAGCTCAGACAGCAGAACCACAGCAGGAATATAGAAATGAAAGTCAAGAGAAGTTCACGCTGATTATCATGCTAGGGTAAGGCCTCCTCAGCAGATGCTGAGGAGTTCAACACATGATCAGGAGGAATGACCGTGGCGGTTAATGAGCTCTGGAAAAGTTCTGCTGCTGAACCTGAGGACTGCGGATATGTTTTGTTTATTACAGTACTTAGTTTCCCTGGACAGCTCTGAGGCCCACTGTGATACCAAAAAACCGCTCTCCACACGGCCTTGTTTAGTATTTATTATATATCACACTATGTAATATTTCATATAAACCCGTTAATATTATGTAATATAATTGTGGAGTGTGTGTGGCTGGTGTCTGGTTTAAGCAGCCTCACCTGGCCGAGTCAGGTTGATGAGACTCTGGGGCAAGTTGAAGTTGTTTGAAGAGCAGGTGGTGCATGCTAGCGCTCTGAGTGTGTGTGGTGTGTGTGTGTGTGAATGGGCGTTTTATTCCTGTCTGCATTGATGGGCCAAGTGCACCACAGGTGTGCAGCCTCACCCAGCCACAGACAAATCAGCCTGACTGAGGCCATGGTGAGGCTGCTTAAAACCAGCCACCAACACACACACTCCACAGTGGGTTGACTTCATGAGTTGATAACCACCGTAGTGAAGTGCTTATGCCATGGTTGTGGTTGTTAGGCTGAGTGAAGCCAGCCAACGAAAAATATCCTGGGTGTGTTGCTGGATCCTATAAGACCCCTGGATGCCAACAGTTAGTCATTGTCCTGGGGTTATCTTTGTGTGTTATTATTATTATATTACTTTATTAATTATTACTATATTATTGTTATTATAATCTATTATTGTTATTTTTTCATTATTATTTTATCATATTATTATCATCATCATTAATCATTATATTATTGTGATCATGATAATTAACAACTATTATTACAAGCTGCTATGTATCCATGTTATAGGCATAGTCTTTAGCAAACTAAATTGGGAATTGATTAATTTAAAAACACATAAAAACTTTTTGCTTATTCTCCCCAAAAATGACCAATTAAAAATGCTCACCCACCGGATTTGCAATTGTTTTCGCTCGTTGAGGGTGTAGTTTTATGTCTGCTGGTTAAATTGTGTGGTTTTCTGGCCCAACTGCAGTATCCCATTGCCGGTCCTTCATCAAAACACAGAAAAACACTTTCAACAACTCTCCAAAAAAACACGCAGACCTAAACACACTCCTCTCTGTTCTCTCTCTCCAGGGTGCAGTGAGGGCTGTCAGCGGTGTGTGTGGGACCACCCGCAGCCGCGTGGGCAGTGTGTGTCCTGCGGTGCGGGGCCCCCGGGGACCTCCTGCTGGGGGGACCACTGTGTGTCCCAGTGTCCCTGGGGCCCTCTACCCAGAGGGACGGAGCCTGCAGGAGTAAGCTGAACACGACAATATATAACGTTACAGAATATTACATTAATATACATCTACGTTTACAACACGTTTACATGCCGTTAACTTACATATGTTACTTCACTTAACAAACATTCCTGTGGAGTGGTGTGGTATTTGGTGGCTGGTTTAGCAGCCTCACCCCAGCCCCAGTCAGGGCTGATTTAGACTGGGGCCTGGTGGGGCTGCACACCTGTTGTGTATTTGCTAAATCAGGCCCCCAGGATAAACCAGCCATCTATACACACACACACACACACTTGGAGTCACAGCAGCGGGTGAGAGCATGAACAAAAAGATATCATCACACACCTTTCATGGTAAACAGATACATTACAATCAGTTCTGACATGGGTTATATTCAAGCACCATACAAAGGAACCTAAGACAATTTTCAATTTTCCCACGGATGCCCATTCTTCTTGTGAGGCGATGCAGAGGGCCGGGCTTAGCCTCCTGTACTTTCCGTGTACGCGGCCAGCGGGCTCATCGTTGACTCTGGCCTCTGCGTCCCTGCCTGTCCGTTGCGTTACTATGACGGCGGTCACATGGTCTGTCACGGTAGGTCAATTAGATTAGATTATATGAATAATAACTAGTGAGTGTATTCATGATATTCTTTGTGTACATCCGTCAGAGGATATGAACATAATTAGATGACATCAATGTATAGTTATATAACTATGACCCAAGCTTCCTCTAGCTAACCCTAACTCTCTGTACTGTTGCCTGTCCCCCTCAGTGTGTGACGAGCAGTGTGGCTCGTGTTCCGGTCCGGGCGTCTGCACGTCCTGTCGGGACCCAGCTAAGGTGCTTCTGTTCGGGGAGTGTCAGTACGACCGCTGTGCCCACCAGTACTACCTCAACACCACCACGCGCACCTGCACAGGTACGCTTCAACACCACCACACATACCTGCATTATTCATAATGTATTAATATATCCATGATTGGCCTGATATGTGTATTAGTTACATTCCATGCTACTTATTTCACTCATCTATCAAACCGTAAACTGTTGTGGATAGTGCTGTTAAAATATGCACATGGAGAAATATCAAATGAATAATTCAGCTGAATATTTGGACCTCGGTGGACTGTTTTTTTGTTTTTTTTTTACTCCTTTTTGAATAATGAATTCCAACTTTTTTTTTTCACTGCACAATATATTGTTACCTGGCTCCTCTGGTATATTCATAGTCCTATTCATATATTCAGTGTATATACAGTACATATACAGTATTTATAGATACCCAGGAGGTGCACTGGGGGTCCGCTGGGGGTCAGCAGGAGGCCAGACCTCTCTGGTCTGAACCAAGTGAACTCCTCTCTGATTGGTCCCATGGTATTCTGACTGCGGCCGAGGTGCAGCTTTAGCTGTCCATGTGTTTCCGCATGCGATGCTTTGGAGGAAGCCTGGATTGGGGATGCTCACAGAACAGAGATCAACACAGATGGACGGAACTCTAAAATCTAACTCTAAAGTCTAACATACTGTGTGTTGTTCCTCTATTCTTAGTTCCTATCAAACGATTAAAGTTCCTTCAGCATTCAGTCCTTATTTGGTAAATGTGAGGGCATTTACAACGTTAGGGAGGCAGTAGCTCAGGAGGTAGAGCGTTCTGCCAACCAGAAGGTTGCTGGTTCGATCCCCCTAGCTAAGTTTCCCTGAGCAAAACACCTAACTGCTCCTGACGTGTTGGTTGTTACCTTGCATGGTTGGCACCGCCGTCGGTGTATGAATGGGTGAATGTGAGGCAACTGTCACCCTGGCAGGTCCTGGTTTTGTTGTTGCCGTAGTAACCCTGTCCACAGTCGGGGGTGCAGTACCCCCCCATCAGGAAGGTCCCGCCCCCACAGGTCGTACAGCGGCCCGCGTCCTCACAAACCACACAGTCTGAGGAACACGCTGCACACACACAAGCCACACACACATACACACCACACATATACACACATACCACACACATACACACACACACACACACACACACACACACATCACTGTTACATCCCTCTTCTTTACTGCAATATGTCTTCATATATCTATTTATATAGATAATATAATATAATATAATATAATATATAATATAATATCTAGATACACAGGGATTGGAACCCCTAACCCTGCAGTGTTAATGCCTTGCTTTCCAGATGCGTAAGGACCACTGAACGTTAATTGGACTTCCATTAATAATATCTTCTCGAAGAAAAAAATCAATCAAGTCCATTTTTTTTACACGTCAAACATTTTTATATTTCACATGCTCAGAATCGTACGTCTGCTCTTATCGCAGCTATTTATGCAGGCAACTTAGCAATTATGAAACTCGTTCTATTAGCCTCGTAACTATGAATGCTCAAACAGCTCTATTCTTATCTTTATGTACCACAGTGATATATTGCTGCCTCTCCTTCAACAAATGTACTGTTTGTAAGTTGCTTTGGATAAAAGCATCTCCAAATGCCCTACAATGTAATGTGAAGTGTGCTGAATGCAGGTTGTTCAGTCCGGCAGGGCCTCTGGTTCTTACGTTGGGCGACCTTGCGAGGAGGCCTCAGGAGTGGCTCCTTCCACCAGCCCCAGCACCACACTGACCCCCCAGCAGGGAGTAGGGGGGCTTGCAGCGCAGACAGGCCCCCGGGCCCCCGGCAATCAGCACAGTGGGCCATCGCAACCTATGACGCACAACAAGCACCACACACACACACACACACACACCACACACACACACACCACACACACCATACACACAACACAACACACACACAACCACAACACACACACACACACCACACACACAACCAGCAACAACACACACACACACACCCACACACACACACACACACAGAAAACACAGGACACACACATGGACACACACATAGACATAAACATAGACACACACAGGACACACACACGGCACAAAAGGACACACATGACACACACACACAGGACACACAGGACACACACAGTACACACACAGCACACACACACACACACACACACACACACACACACACACACACACACACACACACACACACACACACACACACACACACACACACACACACACACACACACACACACACACAAACAGGACACACACACACGTAGGTCGCACACATAGACACACACATAGACACACACAGGACACACAAACACGGCACAAAGGACACACACACACACACACAGTTCACACACACACACACACACACACAGTTAGCGCCTGCTGCAGCTGTTCCCTCCTCCTCCTCCTCCTCCACTAGAGGGCTCCCTTCCTCTTGTGCAGCACCTCTGGTCCTCTCACCTGTGGCACTACTGCAGCCTCTACGTCTCACACACACACACACACAGTCGGCGTGATGCTCAACACAGTGGAGTCACATTTCAGATCTTTAGCTGCATTACGGACAAGCTAAACGTGTCTTCCTGTGTGTGTCTTTACAGAGAGAAGCACCGTGGATCACATACAGTGGTAATTGAAGCCCTTCAGATCCGTTTACCTTCATCATATCCTTCTCATAAATTTTTAACACCCTCCACATTAGTTCTCAGAGAGGCACAATAAAAACTCCACATGCATGCTTATTATTTGTATGTGTGTGAAAGTGAGTGAGTGAGTGAGTGAGTGAGTGAGTCTGTCTGTCTGTCTGTCTGTCTGTCTGTCTGTCTGTGTGCATGCATGCGTGTCTGTGTGTGTGTGTGAGTGACTGAGTGAGTGAGAGTGTGTGTGTGTGTGTGTATGCGCGCAGGTGTGGCGTCTGTGTGTATGGTTTCTGTGTGTGTGAGTGTGTGTGTGTGTGTCTGTGTGTGTCTGTGTGTGTGTGTGTGTGTGTGTGTGTGTGTGTGTGTGTGTGGTGTGCGTGTGCGTGTGTGTGTGACGGACCGAAGCAGCGCTCCCCTCTCTGGAAGGACCCCGGGGAGCACGTGGGGGTGCAGGCGTTGTCCTGCAGCACGAAGCCCTCCATGCACTGGAGACAGTCGTCGGGCCGCGGACCCCGACACACGTTACACCTCCACTCACACTCTGCAGGGGGGAGGAGGACACACACACACACAATACCTGATCAATAACATAACATAACACAAATGCCCTCACATTTACCAAATAAGGACTGAATGCTGAAGGAACTTTAATCGTTTGATAGGAACTAAGAATAGAGGAACAACACACAGTATGTTAGACTTTAGAGTTAGATTTTAGAGTTCCGTCCATCTGTGTTGATCTCTGTTCTGTGAGCATCCCCAATCCAGGCTTCCTCCAAAGCATCGCATGCGGAAACACATGGACAGCTAAAGCTGCACCTCGGCCGCAGTCAGAATACCATGGGACCAATCAGAGAGGAGTTCACTTGGTTCAGACCAGAGAGGTCTGGCCTCCTGCTGACCCCCAGCGGACCCCCAGTGCACCTCCTGGGTATCTATAAATACTGTATATGTACTGTATATACACTGAATATATGAATAGGACTATGAATATACCAGAGGAGCCAGGTAACAATATATTGTGCAGTGAAAAAAAAAAGTTGGAATTCATTATTCAAAAAGGAGTAAAAAAAAAACAAAAAAACAGTCCACCGAGGTCCAAATATTCAGCTGAATTATTCATTTGATATTTCTCCATGTGCATATTTTAACAGTGCTATCCACGACACCTCCAACAGTTTATATAGATGAGTGAAATAAGTAGCATGGAATGTAACTAATACACATATCAGGCCAATCATGGATATATTAATACATTATGAATAATGCAGGTATGTGTGGTGGTGTTGAAGCGTACCTGTGCAGGTGCGCGTGGTGGTGTTGAGGTAGTACTGGTGGGCACAGCGGTCGTACTGACACTCCCCGAACAGAAGCACCTTAGCTGGGTCCCGACAGGACGTGCAGACGCCCGGACCGGAACACGAGCCACACTGCTCGTCACACGCTGAGGGGGACAGGCAACAGTACAGAGAGTTAGGGTTAGCTAGAGGAAGCTTGGGTCATAGTTATATAACTATACATTGATGTCATCTAATTATGTTCATATCCTCTGACGGATGTACACAAAGAATATCATGAATACACTCACTAGTTATTATTCATATAATCTAATCTAATTGACCTACCGTGACAGACCATGTGACCGCCGTCATAGTAACCAACGGGACAGGCAGGGACGCAGAGGCCAGAGGTCAACAGGAAGCCGCTGGCCGGACAGGAAGTACAGGAGCTAAGCCCCGGCCCTCTGCACGCCTCACAAGAAGAATGGCATCCTGGGAAAATTGAAAATTGTCTTAGGTTCCTTTATGGTGCTTGAATATAAACCATTCAGAACTGATTGTAATGTACTGTTACATAAAGGTGTGTTGATGATATCTTTTGTTCATCTCTCACCGCTGCTGACTCCAAGTGTGTGTGTGTGTGTGTGTGAGATGGCTGGTTTATCCTGGGGGCCTTGATTAGCAAATACACAACAGGTGTGCAGCCCCACCCAGCCCCAGTCTAATCAGCCTGACTGGGGCTGGGTGAGGCTGCTTAAACCAGCCACCAAATACACACACTCCACAGGAATGTTTTGTTAAGTGAAGTAACATGATGTAAGTTAACGGCATGTAAACGTGTTGTAAAGTAATGTTATATAATGTAATATTCTGTAACGTTATATATTGTCGTGTTCAGCTTACTCCTGCAGGCTCCGTCCCTCGGGTAGAGGCCCCAGGGACACTGGGACACACAGTGGTCCCCCAGCAGGAGGTCCCCGGGGGCCCCGCACCGCAGACACACACTGCCCACGCCGCTGCGGTGGTCCCACACACACCGCTGACAGCCCTCACTGCACCCTGGAGAAGAGAGAACAGAGAGGAGTGTGTTTAGGTCTGCGTGTTTTTTTGGAGAGTTGTTGAAAGTGTTTTCTGTGTTTTGATGCAGGACCGCAATGGGATACTGCAGTTGGCCAGAAAACCACACAATTTAACCACAGACATAAAACTACACCCTCAACGAGCGAAACAATGCAAATCTTCGGTGGTGAGCATTTTTAATTGGTCATTTTTTGGGGAGAATAAGCAAAAAGTTTTTATGTGTTTTAAATTAATCAAATTCCCAATTAGTTTGCTAAAGACTATGCCTATAACATGATACATAGGCAGCTTGTAATAATACTTGTAATTATCATGATCACAATAATAATAATAATGATGATGATAATAATGATGATAATAATAATAATTACAATAATAACAATAATAATAATAATAACAATAATAATAGTAATAATAATAATAATAATAATAATAATAATAACACACAAAGATAACCCCAGGACAATGACTAACTGTTGGCATCCAGGGGTCTATAGGACCAAGCAACACACCCAGGATATTTTTCGTTGGCTGGCTTCACTCAGCCTAACAACCACAACCATGCATAAGCACTTTCACTACGGTGGTTATCAACTCATGAAGTCAACCCACTGTGGAGTGTGTGTGGTTGGTGGCTGGTTTAAGCAGCCTCACCTGGCCTCAGTCAGGCTGATTTGTCTGTGGCTGGGTGAGGCTGCACACCTGTGGTGCACTGGCCCATCAATGCAGACAGGATAAAACGCCCATCACCACACACACACACACACACTCAGAGCGCTAGCATGCACCACCTGCTCTTCAAACAACTTCAACTTGCCCCAGAGTCTCATCAACCTGACTCGGCCAGGTGAGGCTGCTTAAACCAGACACCAGCCACACACACTCCACAATTATATTACATAATATTAACGGTATTATATGAAATATTACATAGTGTGATATATAATAAATACTAAACAAGGCCGTGTGGAGAGCGGTTTTTGCGTATCACAGTGGCCTCAGAGCTGTCCAGGGAAACTAAGTACTGTAATAAAACAAAACATAATCCTGCAGTCCTCAGGTTCAGCAGCAGAACTTTTCCAGAGCTATAACCGCCACGGTCATCTCTCCTGATTCATTGTGTTGACTCCTCAGCATCTGCTGAGGAGGCCTTACCCTAGCATGATAATCATCGTGAACTTCTCTTGACTTTCATTTCATAATTCATGCTGTGGTTTCTGCTGTCTGAGCTGTTTGCAGAGACTGGCCCAGGTGGCTCCCACCTCAACCAATCACTAAGTGGATCACGTGGCGTCGCTCTCTGCTTTCGATCTTTTTTCACAACCCTCTCTGTTCCCTCCCCATGGTTCTCCACCACTGAGACGTGTTGCATTTTCTGCGCCTGTGATTGACAGGCAAGATGGATTGCTCAGAAATTAGCCGTAAGTTCGGCATAAAATAAACGTTGGCTCACACAGGGGCAGGCGTAGTCGACTCAAAACGGTTATTCTGACATTGCATTTCAATCACTCATTGCTGACAGTCGGCTATGTCGTTTCTCACAAATGACACTAAAATAATACCTCTTAAATCCTATCTACAGAACCTTTTAAAAGCAAAAACCGGCTATCAGCTTGCTCTCCAGCCAGCACCCCATCACAATATTACTATTCCATTTATCATTTGTACTTTGTCAATTATAATTGTTAAGCTTTGTTACCCCTTTTCATGCCCGTATGACACCCATTGCACTCTGAACGTCCCTGGAAGGAGGGATCCCCCACTCTGAGTTCCTTCTCCAGATTTCTTCCTTGTTAATTAAGGGAATTGTTTCTTGCCTTTAGGGGGGCTAGGGCTAGGGGGGTGTCATAATTGCATGGCCCCATAATCATATGGCCTGTAAAGCCCTTTGAGACTGTACTGTGATTAAGGGCTATACAAATAAAATTGACTTGACTTAACTAGAAACGTTTTCTCTGCTTGAGTCACAGTGCAGTTTTCTGTTGCTCACTGTTCTGTTGCTCACTGTTCACACAGATTCCATCGTCATATTTGATTTCAAATCCCGCCCAGACTGTCTCGGTGTAAGTTAACACTGAGCTCAGTGAGTATCAGTCAAGCAACCGACACCAAGCCCCGAGTTACAGAACATTTCTAGAAAGTGAGCAGGGTTTCAGGGACAGGAGTCAGACGAGCCTGACCCTTGCCTCATCACAATGATGTCATGGCCAGAGGTGGTGATGTTTCCATGGTGACCTACATGGTATCGTTTCCACAGTGATTTCTATGACACATGCATTTCTTTTTTACATGCAAATGTATCTATGCACACAAAACTGAACATATAACACAAGATATACTGAACACACACACACACACACACACACACACTCACGGGACACACATACATACACACACACACACACACACAGACTCACTGTGACAGTCCCCGGAGTGGTGCAGGTAGGTGGAGTCTGGGCAGCTGGTCCTGCAGGAGCCGTGTTGCAGTGAGGCCAGCGGTGGACAGGACAGGCAGTGGGCCGCCGACTCCCCCGAACACGCCTCACATGTCGCATGGCATGCTGGGAAACGGGAATATATGTACATGTGTGTGTGTGTGTTACCGGTACAGGTGAGTTGTTGGGAGAAGTTACCTGTACAGTTGAGTTGGTGGTGGGGGGAGGGTTACCTGTACAGGTGAGTTGGTGTGTGGGGGGGGTTACCTGTACAGGTGAGTTGGTGGGTGGGGGAGGTTACCTGTACGGGTGAGTTGGTTGGGGGGGGGAGATTACCTGTACAGGTGTGTTGATTTGGAGAGGTTACCTGTAACCTGACTCACCAGATGGCTTGTTACAAAGAACCATCTGGGAAGTCGTCCTTGGAAACTGTTTGGAAATGGGCAAGCTTGGTGGCTTACCACTGGCTTATGTCAACCAATCAGACCAATGAACCATATGATGTAGTAGGAGACAAAACAAAACATCTTTTCCATCGAGAAAAGCCCTTAGTGCTGTTCTTGCTTTTATTTTAATGAAGAAATGCTCTCCAGTTCAGGTAAAACAGACGCTATAGCAGCAGCTGCGCTAACCTCTTCAGGAAATAAATGAATTAATTCGAAAGAATTATGAATGGAAATAAACAACGGCATGTCAACTGGAATTAACGTGGAGAACATTTTTAAAACACAAAATCAGCTGCGGCTGAAAACATTCTGGCGTTTTGGACTAATTAATGGAGTGGGTGTCTCATGCATCTCAAGTGAACACGTTGAAGAGACACTCGGTGGGATTAGGCGAACAACGGAAACACTTCAGCAACAACTCCTCCCCGCAGCCTTCAGGCAACAATATGCAGCATGGATGCATATGGGTGTTACTTCTATTACTTCCTGCACACATTTTGCCCAGACAGTAAATACCTGCCGTATATATAACACAAAATAAAAGAAAAAATGGACATGAGGTTGTCAGAAAAGCCTTCTCTTGTGCTAGCTACAGACAGTTGGAGAGCTACCTTACTGTAGCGGCTCATTATGGCAGACTTCACACATTGATGTTGATAGACCAATCTTCATAAGAGGTCCTATTGTGTTTAAGGCACTGCTGTGTGACTTCATTTTGCCAGATGCTGCTGAATTATGTTTAAGTTGTGTTTAAATGACTATTATATATTTTATATTAGAACTAAATAGTCTACTGTCCAGGTGTGTTGATTGGGGGAGGTTACCTGCACAGGTGTGATCCAGAGGGAAGGTCCCGGGGGGGCAGGTGGAGACGCACTGTCCCTCGTGGAGGAGCGTCGGGGGGAGACAGGAAGTACAGTCGTCTGCACTTCCTGTCGTGCACTGGAGGCAGGATGCGTGGCACGCTGGTGAAAGCACACAAAGGGGTAGATATCACAGACACATAGCCTACATACACACAAACACAAGTATAATATGTAAAATAGTACTAGGTGGGCAGCATAAAATGCTGACATGCTCCCTGTGGAGTCGGGTATATTCAATTAATTAATTATATAATTTATTTCCGCAGTCCTGAGAGACAGAAAGAAATTAGGCTCCCAGTGTGGGTATGAGAGGATCCTTTAGTTAGCATAATAGCTAAGAAAACAAACATGCAAAAGGCTGAAACACACCCACACACACACACACACACACACACACACATACGTACGTACGTACACTTGTGTTAGTATGTTACCTCTGCATGTGTGCAGCGTGTCCAGGTAGAAGGTGGGCGGGGCATGAGGGTGAGCAGGTGCCATGGGGGAGGTGGGGGTCTACAGGGAGAAGGAACATCTTCTGGTCTGAGACATCGCAGGCAGTCGGACCCCCCAAGACCCTGGCACGACCGGCAGGAGGGGTGGCAGTCTGCAGAGAGAACACAACTCAACACCCGCATATGCCTCTATCTACTGTCTGTCTACCTGTCTGTGGCACCTGGACACACCTCTACCTGTCTGTATGTCTACCTCTCTGTCTACTCATCTGTGGCAGCTGGACACACCTCTACCTGTCTGCCTACCTGTCTGTCTATGTGTCGCACCTGGACACACCTCTACCTGTCTGTCTGTCTATCTGTCTGTCTATGTGTCCCACCTGGACACACCTCTACCTGTCTGTCTGCCTACCTGTCTGTCTATGTGTCCCACCTGGACACACCTCTGCCTGTCTGTCTGTCTACCTGCCTGTCTACCTGTCTGCAGACGGAAAACACACCTGAAAACACCTGTCGACCAGTCCGCAGAGAGAACACACCTCAACACAACCGTACGCACCTCAGAAAACCTGGACAAATGGGTCTGCCTGCCTGTCTACCTGCCTGTCTGCCTATCTGTTCATTTTTATAGAGGCTGGGTCTTAAGATCGTACTGTGGCAGGTGTTGTCTTGGGGGTAGAGGCCCTCTCCACAGGAGTCCACACAGGGGCCCTGGTTGAGCAGCAGGGGCCCCTGGCACTCGCTGCACTGGCTGGCAGAGGGACCCCAACAGGAAGCACAGGAGCTGTGACACACTGGGAGACAGGAAGCAGTTTGGTACAAGGTCCTGAATCATGCCATGCTAGGCTGTTACATCGTATTTATGTTTTATTTAATTTAAGTGACATTTATGTATAGAGCACAGACAAGGGTCACACAGTATTTACACAGTAATGTACAAAAACAAAGAACACTACAACACACACCACACACACCACAACACACACACACACCCACACACCCACACACACGCACACACACACAACACCAACAACCAACCAACACACCAACCACCACCACAACAACCAACACCACCAAACCAACCAACCAAACACACACAAACCAGCCATCACCACACAACACACACACACACACACACACACACACACACACACACACACACAACCACACACACACACCACCCCAACACACACACACCACCACCACACACCACACCACACCACACACCACCCACACACCCACACACACAACACACCACCAACCACCACAACACACCACAACCAACACCACACCACACAACCCCACACACCACAACACACACACCACCACCCACACACACCACCACACACCAACCCAACACACCAACACACCACACAACACCCAACACACAACCACCCAACACACAACACCCAACACACAACCACCACCCAACCACACAACACCCACAACCAACACACAACAACACAACCACCAACCACACCACCACAACAACACAACACACCACACCACACACACAACCACAACCAACACACCAACACAACAACCACAACACAACACCAACACACACCACAACACCAACCACACACACCACACCACACCACACCACAACACCAACACCACACACACACCACCAACACACACACACAAACCCAACACACACACACACCACACACACCACACAACCCCAACAACACACACACACAACCACAACAACAACACCACAACCCACACCACCAAAACAAACAACACAACACCACACAACACAACAACCACACACACACACACCAGCACAGACACACCAACCACACACACACCAAGACCAGACACCACACCCACACCAGCACACACCACACCACGCACGCACGCACACACACCAGACAGACACACACACACACACACACACCACACAAACCAGGCAGCCACACACCACACACCACACACACCCACACACACACACACCCACACCACAACACCACACACACAAACCCAACCCACCACCACCACCCAACACCCACACCACACACCACCACCCAACACACACACCCACCACCCACACCACCCCACAACAACACCACCAACACACAACACCACCACACACCACAACCACACAACACCACCACAACAACAACACCAACAACACCACCACACACCACCAACAACACCACCAACAACACCCAACAACCAACCACGCAGCCAACACACACACACACACCACACACCACACAACACACCACCACCCCACACACCACCCACACACACACACACAACCCAACACCACACACAAACACACACAACCACACAACACACACACCACAACACACACACCACACCAACAACACCAACACACAACCACACACACCACAACACACCAACACCCACCCACACCACACAACACCACACACACACACACACCACACACACACACACCACCACACAACACAAACACTAAACACACACAACACACACACACACAGACTCGCCACACACACACAACACACCCCAACACACACAGACACACACAACACAACAGACCAAAACACACACACACAACACAAAGAACACTGCACAACACACCAACAACCACACACAACACACACACCACACACAACACACACACACACAACACACACACAACCAACACAAACAACCAACACACACAACCCACAAACACACACACACAACAACCCACAAACCCACAAACACCACACACAACCAACCACAACACAACACCCACACACACACAACACCACACACACGCACAACACACACACACACACACCCACACACTCACAACCACCCCAACCACACATCACCCACCACACCACTTCATCCACCCACACGACCACCCCCCAACAACTCACACACCCGCAACACACCAACACACACACACCCACAACCAACCACACCCACGGCCCCACACAACCACAACACACCCACGTAGCAGCCACCCATACACACACCACACCAACGACACAACACCCAACACACACACAACACCACACACACAAACAACACACACACAACAACACACAACACACAACAACACAACAACAACCACACACAACACACAACACAACCAACACAACAACACAACACACCACACACACAACACCAACACACCACACCAACACAACACAACACAATACCAACACAACACACCAACACAACCCACACACAGACCATCACACACACCCCCCACACCTCACACACAGCACCACACACCCACACACCCAGACACACACCACCCACCACACACAACCGACACCACCACACCACACACACCACACACACCACACCACCACCACATCACACACACCACACACACCACCACACACCACACCACACACACACACACACACACACACACATCACACACACACACACACACACACCACACCACACACACACACACACCGGACCACACACATAGACACACACAGACACACACAAACACGCACAAGACACACAGTTCACACACACACAGTTCACACACACACACACACACACACACACACAGTTAGCGCCTGCTGCAGCTGTTCCCTCCTCCTCCTCCACTAGAGGGCTCCCTTCCTCTTGTGCAGCACCTCTGGTCCTCTCACCTGTGGCACTACTGCAGCCTCTACGTCTCACACACACACAGTCGGCGTGATGCTCAACACAGTGGAGTCACATTTCAGATCTTTAGCTGCATTACGGACAAGCTAAACGTGTCTTCCTGTGTGTGTCTTTACAGAGAGAAGGACCGTGGATCACATACAGTGGTAATTGAAGCCCTTCAGATCCGTTCACCTTCATCATATCCTTCTCATTAATTTGTAACACCCTCCACATTAGTTCTCAGAGAGGCACAATAAAAACTCCACATGCATGCTTATTATTTGTATGTGTGTGAAAGTGAGTGAGTGAGTGAGTGAGTGAGTGAGTCTGTCTGTCTGTCTGTCTGTCTGTCTGTCTGTCTGTCTGTCTGTCTGTCTGTCTGTCTGTCTGTCTGTCTGTCTGTCTGTCTGTCTGTCTGTCTGTCTGTCATGCATGCGTGTCGTCTGTGTGTGTGTGTGTGTGTGTGTGTGTGTGTGTGTGTGTGTGAGTGTCTGTGTGTGTGTGTGTGTGTGTGTGTGTGTGTGTGTGTGTGTGTGTGTGTGTGTGTGTGTGTGTGTGTGTGCGTGTGTGTTGTGACGGACCGAAGCAGCGCTCCCCTCTCTGGAAGGACCCCGGGGAGCACGTGGGGGTGCAGGCGTTGTCCTGCAGCACGAAGCCCTCCATGCACTGGAGACAGTCGTCGGGCCGCGGACCCCGACACACGTTACACCTCCACTCACACTCTGCAGGGGGGAGGAGGACACACACACACACAACACCTGATCAATAACATAACACTAACATAACAGGGCGTCAGTAGACCAGGAGGGAGAGTGGTTGTCTGCCAACTGGAAGGTTGCTTGTTCGATCTCCGGGGTCCACCTAGCTAAGTGTCAAGGAGTCCATGAGCAAGACGCCTAACCCTAACTGCTGCTGACGAGGTGGCAGTTGCCAAATATATAAATGGAGTGAATTTAACATTTAGAATGGTGAATGGATTGCATTTATACTGCGCTTTTATCCAAAGCGCTTTACAGTTGCCTCACATTCACCCATTCAAAACCAGGACCTGCCAGGGTGAGAACATCACAGCTCAGTGATAGACGTATTGTATTTGTAGGCATTAGTATTTGTTAGGCCAACCAACACCAAATCCTATTGGCCAAACTATCCTACAACCAGGAAGTTCCCTGAAATGGACACAAAATACTTATGTACAATATGTGTCGCTAAAGAAAGCTTCAAACACATTCATTAACAACAATAATAATGATTAATACATTATAGGGTTACTTCAGGACTTTTCAAGCTGGAACCCATTTTCCACTTTAGTCAGTTAGACTGAGGATGGTGGGAACATGGGGTCAAGGTTGAAAAATCTAACACAATAAGTTTTCCATTAATGAACAATAATAAAGATTTGTTCAGTCGGTTCTTACTTGGTGGCATGCATTCTCCTCCCTCTCTCTCTCTCTCTCTCTCTCTCTTCTCTCTCTCTCTCTCTCGCTGTCTCTCTGTCTGTCTCTCTCTCTCTCCCTCTCCCTAGTTGACCTCCATCCTCCCACCCTGGGTGTGAACGGGTCTCTGCTGGTTCCGCTGGGTGGCTCCGCCCCCCTGGGTGTCAGCCTGCTGAGGGTGAGAGACCCTGATAGCCCCCCCGAATCCCTGCTCCTGGAGCTGCTCCGTGGCCCCACCGCTGGGTACCTACTGCTGCTGGGAGGGGGAGGAGGGGCTGACGGGAGAAGGGAGCTGCTCCCAGGGGACGCCTTCACCCTCACCCAGCTCCGTCACGGACAGGTGGTGTACACACACACCCAGGACCAGCCCAGGTACGTTTTTTTGTAGCGGAGGGGGCAGTGCAGTGCGATGAGTGAGTGAATGTGTGCGTGTGTGTGTGCGTCCGTCTGTCTGTTTGTTTTTGTGTGTGTGTGGTGTGTGTTGTGACGTGCGTGTGTGGTGTGTGTGTGTGTGTGTGTGTGTGTGTGTGTCGTGGTGCTGTGTGTGTGTTGTTACATTTATAATAAAATTGTGTGTGTGTCGTGATGCTGTGTAGATGGTTAAGTCAGCAGAACATAAACGTGTGTGTGTGTGTGTACGTAGTGTGATGTGTGACCTGTGTGTGCGCGCGTGTGTGTGTGCAGGAGAGACCAGTTCACTCTGCGTGCCGCTGACCCCCAGCTCTCATCTCCACCCAAGACGGTTCCTGTCCAGGTGGTCTCTGCGCAGGTAAACACACGGGTGGTACACACGCAGACATGA
>PIJE02000135.1:658925-666732 GCA_002895965.2 Coryphaenoides rupestris
CTCTCCACGCAGGAGGATGCCATCACCTTCTCTGTCAGCGACGGCATCTCTATGGCAACCACTGTGGTGCAGGTGGTGGTCCTCGGGGCCGGAGACAACGGGCCCCGGAAAGACCCAGCGGCCATCTTGTCCCTGGAGGTCGGAGAGAAGAGCAGCACCGTGCTCCGGCGCACGCAACTAGCGTACACGGTAACACACCAAGCTGTTAGCCTAGCCTACACGGTAACACCCCTAGCTGTTAGTCTACCGTACATGACAACACACCTCGCTGTTAGCCTAGCTTATGCGGTAATACACGGTAGCGTAGCGTACACGGTAATGCACATAGCTGTTAGCGTAGCATATACGATAATCAGCAGATGGACGACCGCCAACCACCTGAAGCTCAACCTCGACAAGACTGAGCTTCTCTTCATACCGGGTAAAGACTGCCCTCAGATGGACCTACTTGTCACCATCGAGGACATCGAAGTCTCCCCTGCACCCACGGCAAGGAACCTTGGCGTGGTACTGGATGACCAGCTGTCCTGCAACGCCAACATTACCTCTGTGGCCCGATCTTGTAGAATTGCTCTCTACAACATCCGCAAGATCCGGCCCTTCCTCACACGTGAAGCAGCGCAGATCCTGGTCCAAGCGCTCGTTATCACTCGTCTCGACTACTGCAACTCTCTCCTGGCTGGACTCCCCGCCTCAACAATCAAGCCCTTACAACGCATCCAGAACGCAGCAGCACGCCTCGTGTTCAACCTACCTAAATTCTCCCATGTAACCCCCCTCTTCCACAACCTCCACTGGCTCCCGGTAATCGCTCGCATTCGATTCAAGACACTGGTACTGACTTTCATGGCTGTCAACGGAACGGCCCCTACCTACCTCCAAACACTAGTCCGACCCTACGCCCCAGCCGAGCACTCCGCTCGGCAACTTCTGCCAAACGACTGGTACCGCCTTCACTAAAAACAGCCAAACATCGCTCTTCCAAGTTCCAACTCTTCACGGTTCTGGCTCCGCAGTGGTGGAATGAGCTCCCGGCTTATGTCAGAACAGCTCTATTCTTATCTTCAGGTACCACAGTGATATATTGCTGCCTCTCCTTCAACAAATGTACTCTTTGTAAGTCGCTTTGGATAAAAGCGTCTGCCAAATGCCCTAAATGTAAATGTAAATGTAATGCACATAGCTGTTAGCACAGCGTACACAGTAATTCACATAGCTGTTAGCCCAGCGTACACGAATAACACACCTAGCTGTTTGCCTAGCATTACAGTGAGTCCACCTTACATTTATGATGTTAGTTTAGCTAACAACACAGAGCTCTGGTGATGCACCGGGGCTGCAGTTGACCCGGTGCTCTTCTGTCTCTTCCAGGACAACTCGTCTCCAGACCAGCAGATCCGGATCCAGCTGATCTCGGTCCCGATGTACGGGATCCTGGCTAAGGGACTGTCCCCCCAGGCCCACCAGGAGCTGGCCGAGTACTCCACGTTCACCATGGAGGACATCAACAAGCAGCGCATTCGGTAGCACCTCTCTCCCTTCTCTGTCCCTGTTACCGTCGGCAACCGCCACTCACCTTCCCAGTTGCCAGCTGAGAGAACCAAACCATCATCACGCTCCGCACTGCACTTCCTTGGGTCCTCGGCAATAGACCAGCCAGTGAGGTGTCCGGTCCGTGCCTGTTCAGAACGGGGCGGATTAGTCCGATTGCTTGCAGCTTTCACGAGAACCGCTCATCGAAACAACTTTACACTCAACGCTGCGCTTCCCTGTGGGGTCTTCGGCAATAAACCTGCCAAGTGTGAAGTGGATATGATGAACAGTTGTGGGGAAAACTGAATTACAGACAGACATGCATACATACATTACACACACACACACACACACACACACACACAGACTCCTTCCATTATAGTTAGATTTTATGTAGTTGGTTACATAGTAGTGCTATGGACGGTTCCTGCTCCACATTTTTTTTTTAAATATACGTAATATATATATTCCAAAAGGTCCTGTAGCAGAGTGCTGTCGGCGTGCGCATATTCTGACATTAGATGTGAGACAAACACTGTGGAGATGATATACAGTATATTAATAGAAACACTGACATAATGACCCCATTTCCTGCTCAAACAATCAAGTGTTGCGGTCGCTGTTGTCCGGGGATTTCAATTCTATCCTACCCCCTGTCTACAGGTACATCACTTCCTTTGAGACCGGCAGCCAGCCAGTCACTGACATCTTCCACTTTGTTGTCTACGACGGTGACAAACAATCGCCTTGACAACCAGATGTGCACCATCACCATTACCTCCAGCCCCAGACAAGCGCCACAGGTTACCGTACACAGCGGCATCAAGGTACGCCCCCACGCATGCGTGTTCACACACACACACACACACACACACACACACACACACACACACACACACACACACACACACGTATTATATTCTCCAGCTGCAACACGCTAATGAAAGCCAATCTGACACAGCAAGGCTTAATTGGTTAATTAGTTAATTATTCATTTGTTGTTTCCTTTATCATCCCAGGTTGAGGAAGGGGGGAGAGTCCAGCTCTCCACCAATCATATCATTGTATCAGACTTGGACACACCCAGGAAGGAGCTGCTGCTCTGGCTGGTTACCCCCACCCAAATATGGCTTCATCGAGAGAAAGGTCAGACTGTTGTGTGTTGTGTGTGTGGTGTGTGTGTGTGTGTGTCAAAGTCAAAGTCAAAGCCAAACTGTTTTGGCAGGATGCCAGGAGGTCCGATTCTTTTTCATTTTTACTCATGATCGTCATGATTTATATTCGTTGCTTGCCTGTAAAAGGATCATAAATCTATATCGATCTTATCTATTTTTTTTATCACTTGACAGCCCTAACATATATATATATATATATATAGCTAAGCATACCTCTATAACCACCCTACCACCTAAGTATACGTTATGTTAAACGTATACATTACCTTAATAACTTACAGTGTGGGGCTCATCGTTACTTGTCATTGCCACAATAGAATACTCAAATAATGTGCCACTGGGCTCACCTTGTACTCGTGTTCGTTCAGTGGAGATAACTCTCTACTGTGAATTTTAACTGCAGTACCGCTGTCATTGTTGCATATACCACCTTTAATATAGTGATCACCCTGTCTCGTTTTATTCAAGTACAATATAATACATCATATATCATATATCAAATATGATATCATAAGTGACAAATGTAATGTCCTCCTCCCTCCACCAGGAGGCGCAGCAGGCTCTCGGGTCATCACTCCTGACAAGCCCTTCTCCCTGGACGACCTGACCGCTGACCTCATCTTCTACGTCCAGGAGGGAGCGGGTCATGCCCAGGAGGACATATTCAGCTTCTACGTCAGCGACGGACACCGCCAGACAGAGGCCTTCAATGTAGAGATCGACATCCAGGTACTCAGGATTACCTCAGACTATAATGGTCAGGGATTATCTCAGATTGTAACAGTCTGTTTATCTCAGGTTACAGTTGTTAGTCAGAGTTTATCTCATATTATATAAATCTTGGATTATCTCATATCATAACAGTCAGATTATCTCAGTTTGTCAAGGATTATTTGAGATTGTAACAATCTGGGATTCTCTCAGATTATAACAGTCTGGGATGATCTCAGACTATAACAGTCTGGGATGATCTCAGATTATAACAGTCTGGGATGATCTCAGACTATAACAGTCTGGGATGATCTCAGACTATAACATTCTGCGATGATCTCAGATTATCTCAGATTATGTCTGCTAGGGATTAGATGAGTCAGTCAGGGTCGGTATCTAGCAGTCTATCTGTGAGGATCTCACGTGATCTACTGGGGACTTCATGATGCACGGTGGGCCCCGGCAGGATGGGGAGGCCAACGCTCCGGTGGTGTCGGTCAGCAGTGTGGTGGTGGAGGAGAACTCGGGTGTGGTCGTCACCAACGCCTCGCTGAGCGTCCGCGACCCGGACACGCCCCTCAACGAGATCCTGATCACCCTGGACACAAAGCCTGCTCATGGTGACACACAAACACACACACGCAGGCACTTACACACACACACACACACACACACACACACACACACACACACACACACACAAACACACTAATATTGATGTTTATCCAGTGGTAAACAGTGGTTCTATTCTTACATTACAAATGATATCATAATCTATACAATAACATTGTATATATATTTCCTTACAGGTAAACTGCGGAGGCGTCAGTTCTACTCCCAGCCTCTGAGCAGTGGGCGTGTGCTTTCGCTCGGCTCCTCCTTCTCCTACCAGGACGTCCTGGACATGCTGGTGGTCTACACCCCTGACGGGGGCGGGGCTAGCGACCAGCTGGACTTCACGGTCACCGACGGCGTGCACACACGCAGCGGCACCCTGGAGTTCACCGTGACCGCACGCCGCAGCGAGGGCCCACGCATGACCGTCAACAGAGGACTGCAGCTGGCCGCAGGTGAAATTAATTACTGCGCATGTTATTTGGTCACCTGATGTGTCACATGATTCGTCGTCAATCAATTGTTGTCGGACTTGGTCTGTTGTCCGGGCCCAGGAATGGGTGAGGACGCACATCCTGGTGAGGTGGTTGGTGAGGTGGCTGGAGGGCTAGTGGTCCACCACTTTTCATGCCGATGTTGTGCAGGACGCAGCAGGCCATGATCATCCTACACACCTGAAACGATGAGAAAATGGCCGCAATTAATAACATGCAACAAATGATTGTATTAGGCTGAGGTGGGCGCTCTAATGTTGTAGCACGAATGAATACAATTTCTCAGCTGTTGCCTTCATACACACCTTCTCCGGTTTGCACAGCAGCTTGCCACCTGCTGCGTCCAAACACATCCAGCATCTCTTCAGCGGTCCAATGCTGCGCTCGACAGTGGAACGGGTACGCGTGTGGCTCTCATTGTAGGCCACCTCCTGCTCCGTCTGAGGGTTGATGAGTGGGGTCATCAACCAGGGGGCCGGCGCATATCCGCGATCTCCTAATAAAACAAGTCATTAGAAGAATAGAAGCCTCCTGTTGCTGGAACGATTGATTACGCACAGATACTTACCAATTAGCCACCCACAGAGCTGTTTTGTAGGATGTAGGAGTCATGTGCACCTCCTGGGAAGCGGGAGACCACGTTGAGCAGGTGGTTGTGGGCGTCGCAGATGATTTGGACGGTGATGGAGTGGTATTGCTTTCTGTTGAGAAATGGATGCGGATCTGGGGACGGTGCCTTGATGCGCACGTGCGTTCAGTCAATTGCGCCGATGGTGTTGGGCAGACCAGCAATGGCATTGAATCCTCTCATGACTGGGATCTGTTGTTGTGCAGTATATGGGAATTGTATGTATTGTGTGGCCAGTGGTATGATTCCATCCACGACTCGATGGAGGGCGCGGCTGATGGGATGGCTGCGATATGCCCACCCTGTCTCCTAGCTCCCTCTGGATTGTCCCAGTGGCTAAAAAGCCCAAGGTGGACAGTACCTGGACGTGTGGTGGCACAGGGTTTGAGCGTCTGGTCCGGCTCCTCAGTGCTGGCTCCAGGGTGTTGCACAGCTCCATTAGGACAGGTCTTGGGAGCCTGAAGCGTCCCACTAAGTATTCCTCGCTCTCTGCGAATAGGTCCGCATGGTCGCGGTACTGGCGCTCCCTCCTCAGCGCACGATCAGCGATAGCTTCCAGCAGCAGTAGATATGCCATATTGTGTGTTTGGTTTCATAGTGTGTTTAATGGTTTCACAGTGTGTGTTCAGTGGTTTCAGAGTGTGTGTTGTCATTCTCTTTCAGGGTCTTCGTCTAAGATCACTGAGCAGAATCTGAAGGGGTCTGACATCGACTCGGACCCCCTGAAGCTGTCCTACGTCCTGACCTCCGACCCCGCCGCTGGGACCCTCCTGCTCAACAAGAAGAAGCTCTCAGTCAAAGGTCTCGCACACAGCTTCACACAGGAAGACGTCAACAAAGGTTGGTAGAGACACTTCCTGTCAACACGTGTGTCTGTGATGCTGGTGTGTGATTTTATATTTGAGTCAGTGCCGCAGTCGTACAGTACTTATGTAAGACTACTTACAGTATGTACGTAGTCTGTAGGCAGGTAGTGTTAACAAACTAACTTGGCTTTTACTGCTTTTCTGTGGCTAGAGATTTACATCATGAAGTACCTGTTCATTTAACATAATATACCCTTTCTCAAAATGTAATTTAATAAATCGAATCATATATTGATGGGCTTGTTTTACACAACATATGCAACAATGACACGAAGAAAAAAAAGTATATATTTACATTTCATGGGCTAAAGTGGTGTCTGTGTACTAAGAGATGGTTGCTCTCAGGGCGGCTGCAGTTCAGTCACAGCCGGGAGGAGACGGGAGGGAGTCTGTCCTTCAAGTTCAACCTGGTGGACCCCGAGGGAAACAAACTGATCGACCAGTCATTCTTCATCAGTGTCCTGGGTAGGTCTTCCTCACCACACCTCTACCGGCCTATGCTCCATCCATCTCTCCATCTGTCCGTCCAGCCTTGTTGGTCTCCCTCCCTCTCTCCATCCCTTTCTCCACAACCACATCACTCTCTCAGTGTTTGGTTTTAATCTCAGGCCACCTTGTGACCAATAGTTTTCTAGAAGCTGGGACGTTCCAGTAATTTGCTTTTATCTGGAGGTCTTCATATCCTTCTTCATCCTCTTGTATCCTCCTGGTTCCTCTCCTCTCTCCTCTTCTTCTCTCCTCTCCTCCTCCCCCCCCTCTCCACCCCCCCCCCACTCCTCTCCTCATTCCCCCTCATCTCTCCTCCTCTCTCCTGGTCATGTTATTTATGATATTGATGTTATATTATGATATTATTCGTATTGTGATGATTATACTTGGTGTTACACCTGTCTCAAAAGGATTTCCGGATTAACCACATATGTTAAGTCAGAATTCAGGGAATGCAGAATGTTCGGTTTCAGGTACCAAGCTTCGACTGATCTCAGTTTAGTTACCATGGCAACTCAAACTGAGCCTAACCTGCAGAACACTTGCTACATATCAGGTTAGCTCTGAAATAACTCACGCCCACGGCTGCAATTCCACCTTCTTTCTAATGTCTATATATAGTCTTATCCAAAACTACTGTATTCCAAGGCGCATCGGTTTCCTACGTTAGTAATTTAATCAACCAACAATCGAAGTGTAACAAGAAGTGTCCGCAACGGCTCGCAGCACAAAACCACTGGAGATTAAACCAACATTAAGATAATAATAATAAACTTTATTAACATTATTCTGTAATCTGAACTATTCAATTGATGCATGTTCAAAGTGGGCTGCATAGTAAACTATAGCTTCACCTTTCTTAAAAAATGTATCGCTGAATATACTGTTATAATAAATGTTTTGCTATATTTAAAATGGTAAATGGATTGCATTTATCTCCTGAGCTACTGCCGCCCCCATTTATCACCAGCTTAAAATGACGAACGCTAGATGGCTGTAACTAGTCTCTCAGCGCCAGCCTTTTATCTTTTATCTTGCTTTTTTATATTTTATCTTTTTGACTACTGCGTACTGTCGCCTGCCATGTCACAAGAATTTCATGAAGAACATGTGTCAATACTTTGACTTTGACTTGATTTTGACCTTTCCATGACAACGTAATACTTCAACCAATAAAAGCACTGAAATAGGATAGATGCCTTGGACATTACATGATCGTTCACGTTATAAGGGTGCGATGGATGATGGCTTTTGAAGGTGCACATGAACATTTTTCAGCTTTGTCACGGTTTCGGC
>PIJE02000136.1:0-117500 GCA_002895965.2 Coryphaenoides rupestris
ACAATTAAAGTGCATCAATTAAAAAGCAATAACACGCAGTAAAATAAATTATATAAATCCCTATAACACCGACGGGCGCCGGCGCTCCCAAAACACTCGTTTATTTCAAACTACCGTAGTAAACTCGACGGGGTTGCGCAGAAGAGTTGCGCAGAAGTTGTACAGTGAAAAAAAAAGACAATTAAAGTGCATCAATTAAAAAGCAATAACACGCAGTAAAATAAATTATATAAATCCCTATAACACCGACGGGCGCCGGCGCTCCCAAAACACTCGTTTATTTCAAACTACCGTAGTAAACTCGACGGGGTTGCGCAGAAGAGTTGCGCAGAAGTTGTAGCAGGAGTTGAGATGCCGTATGGGACAGAGAGGATCCAGGCTTGTTTACATCGGTTTTTAGTGTTATTTAGAGTGTTTTTAGCGTGTTTAGAGTGTCTTTAACGTGTTTAGAGTGTTTAGAGTGGTCCATTCCAGCATGGCTCATAAATGAAGGTAAAGATACATACATCCAGAAGAACGCAGACATGCCTTTCCAACAGCTTTATTGAGATGAAGACTTCATTGAGATGAGACTGATGGAGAACTGAAAGTGTTTTGTGGTTGGTTTGTGTGTGTGTGTGTGTGTGTATGTATGTATGTGTGCTGGTATCTGTTGCGTGCATGTGTGTGTGTTCTAATGCGAGTTCAACATATCTTTGGCAACACTTTAAAGAGCTAATGAATCACGTTCTGAACAACACACTGAGGTCTTTGAATAAATAAAGACAGAGGAAATATATCTTTGTTAAAAAAAAACAATAAATACACGATTAAAACACTAGTCCGTAAAAACACATGGGCAGCAGGTTAAACATGCCAAATACACACATGATTTGATTACAGGGTTTTCAGGCCACAGTAGATAATTCTTACAATATATACAGGACTTGTATTCATGTTGCGTGTTGTTAAAGCACCAAATACTGACAAAGGTAATGCAGTGCACCAACTCACACGTACAAACCCTTCTCTCTCTCCCGCCCTCTCTCTCTCACCAACGACGCCCTCTAGTGGTTACATATAAACACCTGTATTACTTTCACACAGTTTCCAGACACAGCTGACAGTACAGCATCACAAGGCTGGTTATAACCTAATGTATTTTACGATTTGTATCTTTAAAGCACGTCTGGGTGTTTGACATTCACATTCAAAAGTGCCTTGGTGATCTCAACGATTAATGTAAAGACACTCTGATTATTACAATTATTTTGTATTGCTAAGTTTAAGACATTTGATCTGTGATTAAAAGCAAAACACGGCCATCTTGTCTTGGTTAGCTCATGTGTTTAAGATACTTTGATTAAAAATGCTGTATTTTATATTTGGAAGGATAACCTTCAATTGAGATGAGATCGACTGTTTCCAGTTAGCTGATAGTGGACGGACACACACCACCACAACACACACACACCACAACACACACACACACACCACACCACACACACACACACACACACACACACACACCACACACACACACACACACACACACAACCACAACACACACACACACACCACACACACACCACGACACACACACACACACCATTTTTCCTCTGGGGTTCACTAGATCCGACAACTTCTATCTTCACGTTTGTTGTCATGATGACTTGAGCAGCGTTTCTAGGCAACCAGCGTCACCTAGAGGAGACAGCCCAGCGGTACGCTACGCATGTTACAATACATAGCATACGACTAGTGTGGTTACATACACTGGCCGTTTGTTTAACAAGCCCGTGTTAAAACCCGCGCTCAAACACACACCAAACCTCTTGGTTAGAGTGTGCAAGCTGGACGAATACGGAAGCAGTGTCTCTTATCGACCAATCAGAGCACTCGGGTTCCCCTGCTGTCAGAAACAGGGTCCCGGTCTCCTCTCTCTCTCTCTCTCCCTCTCTCTCTCTCTCTGCTCTAGGTCAACCAGCGAGTCGATTCTTAGCAAACATCGCATCTGGCCAACTGTTCCATATCTATCCATTCCCTCCCTCCCTCCCTCCCTCCCTCCTAGCGGTAGGTGGCGTAACCCGACATTGCTCCCGGCGTGGTGGGCAGTCCGATGGGTGTGGTCGGCATGTGGACCAGGTAGTTGGAGGGCACGTAACCGCGGCGTCCGTGCGCCGCCTCCACCAGGCTCCACTGGGAGTTCCCGCCCTTGTCGTGGGACTCCAGCACGCGCACGGGCTCGCCCGCACGCACCGAGACCTCGCGGACGCCGCGCGCAGTGAAGTCGTAGCTCACAAACACCTGCACACAGGACACACAGGGCAGGTCAAGGGTCAGAGGTCGGGGTTCAGGTCATAAAGTGTGGGTAGTTCGGAGGTTATGGAGGAGATAGTATTAAAAAATGACATTATACAACGCAATAATTCATACACACACACACACACACACAGAAATCTACAATCCACACACACACACACAAACGCACACACACATTTTCAAAAGGTCAAGGGGCCTAGATCCGTCTCCATAAACCTCAAGCACACGCTTGTGCACAGAACACACAGAATGAATTGCCATAGGCTATAACTAGAATAGCTGACCTATAAACTGTACTGATATTAGCATCTCCTTAACATCTGGCTAGTGGCTGATTAGCGGTTCTACCATGTTATAATATTCCCAGTTCTGCCATGTTGTAAAGGCAGTTTTACCATGGTATAGTAGCAGTTCTACCATGGTATAGTAGCAGTTTTACCATGTTATTATAGTGGCAGTTCTACCATGGTATAGTAGCAGTTTTACCATGGTATAGTAGTAGTTCTACCATGGTATAGTAGCAGTTTTACCATGTTATTATAGTGGCAGTTCTACCATGGTATAGTAGCAGTTTTACCATGGTATAGTAGTAGTTCTACCATGGTATAGTAGCAGTTTTACCATGTTATTATAGTGGCAGTTCTACCATGGTATAGTAGCAGTTCTACCATGGTATAGTAGCAGTTTTACCATGTTATTATAGTGGCAGTTCTACCATGGTATAGTAGCAGTTTTACCATGGTATAGTAGCAGTTCTACCATGGTATAAGTAGCAGTTTTACCATGTTATTATAGTGGCAGTTCTACCATGGTATAGTAGCAGTTCTACCATGGTATAGTGGAAGTTCTAACATGTTATAGTAGTAGTTCTACCATGGTATAGTAGTAGTTCTACCATGGTATAGTAGCAGTTCTACCATGGTATAGTAGCAGTTCTACCATGTTATATTAGTAGTTCTACCATGGTATAGTAGCAGTTCTACCATGCTATTGTAGTAGTTCTACCATGGTATAGTAGTAGTTCTACCATGGTATAGTAGTAGTTCTACCATGGTATAGTAGCAGTTCTACCATGGTATAGTAGTAGTTCTACCATGGTATAGTAGTAGTTCTACCATGGTATAGTGGAAGTTCTACCATGTAAAACGTGTGTGTGTGTGTGTGTGTGTGTGTGTGTGTGTGCGTGCATGAGCGTCATAAGTGTGTATAAATTACTACTTCTATAGAAGGTCACCAACAACATTTTTCATCTCCACTGACGGGACGGGAGTGGAGACACACACACACACACACACCACACACACACACACACACACACTAGCAGGGACAGTTTCATAAATTATATCCTGGAGCCCACAGTGAAGACAAGGTTAAGCAGCTAATTATATATACTGTCCATTACACACACACACACACACACACACACGCACACACGCACGCACGCACACACACACTCTCTAATAAGGTCAGTGAGCTGGAACAGTGCCATTAATTCTCTGTATCTCCGCCATACAGACGACACACACAGGGAGTCCAGCCAGACAGACCCTTCTACGACAGACTGGCTGACACACACATGACACACAAGTTGTGTATTGATCCTCCGCCTCACCGGGGTAATCAATATTATTCATGGCTGTGATTTTATCCCCGTCGACGCTCACAAAACACTTCTAGACAGAGCTGTGGAGGTCACTGCTGGAAGCCGCATGCTAAGCTAACAGTAACCTGTAACCAGAGGCTTTAGGCTAATGGTCACCGTGAAGGACGTGCTAAGATACCGGTGATCTCAGTCATCGGCAACTTCACCTGGAAGCAGCGCGCTAAGCTAACGGTCCTGGTAGCAATATGCCAGGCCCCTTACATGTACCACATTCATGCATGCATCATGGGCGTTTTCATCAGGATTATTAGAGCACTTAGCACCCCTAGAGACTGCAGCTTTCAACACCATGGACAGCACCCCGGTGAACAAAGTATCTATTATGTCAATATTTCCACAAGCCACCGAAAACGTACTTTGCAGTGTGGGCTGCAACCTGGACGTCTGGTCACAGTAACCAGGTAGCAGCGCTAAGCCAACATTGACCTGAAATCAGCATGTTAAGCTAACAGTTGCCTGTTAGTAGTGTGCTAAGCTAATGATCACCTGATAGCAACATGCTAGGCTAATGGCCAGATGAAAGCAACAAGTTAACGGTCACCTGATTGCAACATGCTATGCCAATGTTCACCTGTTGGCGCCGGTTGGCTGAGCTAGTGGTCGCCTGATAGCAACACGGTAGGGCTAACAGTGGCCCGGAATAGCAGTATGCCAAGCTAACCACTTAGCCAGCACGCTAACCTGGATGCAGGGCCGGCTCATGGCTGGCAAGGTCAGTGTCCTGGTCTCTGGGGAGTAGGAGTGTCTCCTTGGCCCCGCCCTGTCCACTGGCAGCATCAGGTGGGGGGAAGGGGGCGGATCCTCCACCGCCTGGTGATAGCGAATCAGCTTGGAGGACGGCACGTAGCCTCTGGGCCCTGCGGACACGCAAAGATATTACTGAAGAGTCAAGACAACACGGGGTGTGAAGATAAACCAGACAACACATGCGATACATCTCCTATAAACACTATGATGCATTACACACATTTGCATTTTAAAGTAAGTAAGCGCAAACTTATTTTCATGTATCATTAGTATCGTATTGTCCCTATTCTACCAGAAAACCAGGTCAATGAATAATGGATGGTTAATGTCTTTATTATGCGGCCCCTTCATTATTCTGACTTCACGCTGTATTACCAGTACTCTGCCAGCAGGTGGCTCTACTGTACTGGCAGAATAAACCACTGCACAGAAATCACCTCAGCAACAGTGGGAATGCACATTATCTTCGGCTCATCTACAAATAGCTCCTACGTTTCTCTTGCCCAAATTAAACTTCTGTTAAAAAACAGGATTTTGAGTCCACTGGCACTTTAACAGCCCGGGTGGGGGGTGGTTCTTCTCACCCCCGGCGTCCACCAGCCATCTCTTCTTGTCGCCGCGGCTGTCCGCCGGGCTGACGATGGCCACCAGCTCCCCACGCCCCAGGCTCAGGTCCAGGTCCCGGGTGCCCACCACGGCACCAGTCACCTGGAAGATCTTCTCAGAGCCATGCTTCTGGGTCAGCTGCAGCAGCCGCCGATGGGAGGACGGACTCAGGGGCTGGAGACACCGAGAGAGAGAGAGAGAGAGCGAGAGAGCGAGAGAGAGAGCCATTAAGGAACATGTCAGGTGTAGGGGGATCTTCTCCCCCTAACCCCAAAAGGATCCTCCCACGTGTGGAAATAATGCCAGGGGATATGAATACATACAATACATTATATAGAATCTGCATCAATTAGAGCTGTCACACTATTTCAAAACACAGACTGCAGGAGTTTCCTAGTCGTTCAACCTGAGCCACGAAACCACTTCTTGTTCACACGTGTATGAATGACGTGACTCAATAATGATTCGTTTTATGCATCACAACACAGCTATTCCTCTCGGATTCTTCTTGCTGACGCAGAATACCAGGAGGAGAGGCATTCCAGAGAGCCGACAGACCAGCTGGGGAATGTAAACCAGTTTCAACCAGACTTACAAGATACACTGGCACACATGACATGAACAAACACTACTTTACATTTACATTTACATTTAGGGCATTTGTCTGAAGCTTTTATCCAAAGCACTTTAAGTACATTCGCTGTTGATGTTCCAAATGTTCTGACAGACAAACTATCATTATACACAACAGTTAGACAACAATACAAGACAACACAACATCAGCATGCACCAGCACACATTAGGAACACATATTAGTTACTGTAACATGCAATATTGTGATTAAACATGCACAGACAGACAGACAGAGAGCCGGCAGAAAAACAGTCAGACAGACAGGCAGGCAGGCTGGTAGGCAGACAGACTGTCTGTCTGTGTCTGCCTACCAGCCTATCTGTCATGCATGATTGCGCACCGTAAAGGCAACACAGAGCAGAGACACATACACTATTGTACAACACAGTCGATTACAGGACATATCAACACAACACAAGAGCATAGCGCTACACAAGACTGCACGACAACAACACAACACAACAGGAGATAAGCCACCACGACATGTACACAACGACAACATCACTACAACACAAGAGAAACTAAAATGTAATGCAACAGAATAACAACAACACAATAAGACACCTCACTAGAACAACAACAATAACAACAACAGAACAAGACATCTCACAACATTAGAAGCCAGACTGTAATCCAGCAACAATATCACACTACACTAGGACGACAACAACAACAACAACAACAACAACGCAACAAGGCACCTTAACAAGAGAACCCTGATAAGAGCACAGGCAGTACAGTCGGCCAGCAGTAGAGTACTGTACCAGCTGGTGCCGGGGTGGGTGCTCACCTGGACGATAGGTGAGCTGAGGGTCTCCTCCACGGTGCAGCACACATGCTCCAGGTTCCGCGCCCCCTCCAGCACCGCATGCTCCACCCACTCCCAGAATGCACCTGGCTCCAGAGAGCTGTGGGGAAGCTGAATGAGAGAGAGAGAGAGAGAGAGAGAGAGAGAGAGAGAGAGAGAGAGAGAGAGAGAGAGAGAGAGAGAGAGAGAGAGAGAGAGAGAGAGAGAGAGAGAGAGAGAGAGAGAGAGAGAGAGAGAGAGAGAGAGAGAAGAGAGAGAGAGAGAGAGAGAGAGAGAGAGAGAGGTGTTTTATTTTTATGTGCAACAACTTTCTAACTCTTAAGGAGCAGGTAGGGGTTAGAGGTCATCTTGCTCTCTGATGCCTACAGGGAGACTGTGGACATTGGGAATCCCAGCGAGTCAAACGCCCCCACACCTAGACCAATAACCTCATTCTCATCAGGTTATTCACGATATGAACATCCTGGTGTACCTGCTGAGCGAAGCCCTGGAAGAGTTGCTCCATCTCGGAGGTGAGATCCAGGTGCAGGGTGCTGAAGGCCCCCAACACAGACCACATCATGCCCAGAGCCAGGCCGTTGAACTGGGGGAGCTCGTTCAGCAGCAGGGTGTTGATGGTCCTACAGAAGGAGAGGGAGAAGGAGAAGGAGAGAGACGAGGAGGAGGAGAAGGAGGAGGAGAGAGGGCAACAGAGAGGATATGAGAACATTGGCAGAGGAGAGGAGAAGGAGAGGGGGTGAGGAGAAAGGAGAAGAAGAGGAGAGGAGAGAAGAGAGGAGAAAGGAGAGGAGAGAGATGAGAGCAGAAGAGACCAGAGAGAGGTGAGGAGTATAATGGAGAGGAGAAAAGAGAAGGTGGAGGAGAGGGGACGAGAAGAGAGGAACACACGTCAGATGAGAGGAGGAGAGGTGTGGCGTTTCCTCAACCACAGCAGATCTGATCCGAGAGGTTCCTGGCAGATGACTTTACATTCAACACTCAGTGGCCCCAGCGTACTTGTAGGTGCTGGCGATGGCCTGCTCCTCGTAGTTGAGGTTGGGCCGGGCCTCGATCATCTCATAGTCCAGCAGCTTGTCCAGTCTCTTGCGGATCAGGTTCCTGGGTCCCGCCAGCAGGTCCCGCAGGGAGCACAGAGGCTTGTAGATCAGAGACCTCATCCTCTTCTCCTGCACACACACACACACACACACACACGGCTAGATTATACTCAAGGATGAGATTATTACATTGATTGATTCTAATGCAATGAGAGAGAGAGAGAGAGAGAGAAAGACCCTGTTTACATCATTGGAATGTGGGAGTGTGTGTTGGACTGTGTGATATGTGGGAGGAGTTTAAGGAGTTTGGGTCTTCCTGTGGGAACAGGGTGGGTCTTCCTGTAGGAGAGTACCCTGTGTGTGTAGTGTACTAACAAACGTGGGCAGGATCCATTGTCTGAGGGCGGTGTGGATCTCCTTGTAGCAGATGGCCGGTTTGTTTCCATCCAGGTCTAGATCACACTCCTCCGGCCGGCACGCCAGGAACTCCTGGAATAGATTAGAAATAAAATGGTGCTTGTTATTGATCCCAGACGGGAAATGCGGGTGCCAAAATATATTACACCAGATATTACATTAGGCAATGTGACATGGGAATTACATTGTTATAATAACTTAATGACTTCATTCAAATAGCATACTTGAATGTAACAAGGTAGTGTAGACGCAAGAGTGTTTAACGCCCAGCTAAAATGGTTCAATCCAACATGCCCTGACCCCGACCTGCTCCTGGATAGCATGCATCGGAATTCACTGTCAGTCACTTCGGATAAAGATGTCTGCTAAATACTAGTAAATAATAAAAGTGCTTTACATCAAAACATGGAAATAAATGGTCATAGAAATGAGAGTACAATGAATAGAACCAGAATAAAACATTTTTTATCAAATACAAAAATGTACTCGGAAAATAGAATAGACAGACCGATGGGTACAAATATAGAAAAATAGACAGACATACAGACGGAGAAGTATAAATACAGACAGACAGGTGGATCGGTATAAATAAAGACAGACAGACAGGTCATATATAGAATACGTTTAAACACAACACAACGACGTCAGTCTTCACATGTTTCCCCAGAGCTAATTCAGACTTTGGAGTGTGGAAAAGTAAACACACACACACGCACACGCACACACACACACACACACACACAGAGAAGCCATGTGACCTGCCACATAAACACACAGCGCACTGCTTGGAAAGAAGAAGTTCTGGAGATTAAATATAGACTTGTATGGACAGTCAGTCTTAAAGGAGGTTCAACCGACCATCAAGACGTTTGGAAGATCTGAAGCTGGAAAGAGCAGACTCGTCTTCCAGCTCCGCTCTCTCCACTACCTAACCCTTTTGCGCTCTTTTTCCAGCCTCATTTCTGCAGTGGTAACTCCGTCCTTGTGTGTTTATATGTTCCTTAACATTATGAAGGCTAAATGATGGCCAACGGAAGAAAGGAAATTGGATGTATACTTAAAAGAAAGTTCACCGTTGTCACCACAACAGCTTAGGGGGCTTGGTGCAATGCTCAGAGGCACTGCGGTAATACTTTTCTGTCCGGTGTGAACAACCTACAACCTAGCTATTTCAAGGTCAAAATAGATCATTCCGTAGACAAGGAATACAAACCAACACAAGCATTAGGGATGCACCGATACCACTTTTTGTCAGACCGAGTACAAGTACAAGTACTTACATTTGGGTACTTGTCGATACCGAATACCGATACCGAGTACTTAATAAAACCATGACAGTTCTAATGACTTTGAAAACATGTTTTATTTTCAATTTTCATCAGATGTTCCTCACTTTCTGACTGTGAACAAATTAAACAAATATAACGGCACTGCCACACATTTCAATGAAGTGTAACCTATTCAGTGGATTTCAGAACCATCCAACATACGTCAGTCGGATACTCGGTACCAAGGACGTGTTGTTGTTTCGGACATTGGTGGACATCACAGATATTGCGCCAAGGATGCGCAATGACGCTCCCGTGAGGCGCGGGGCTCAGTCAGCGTGGGGGGGGGGGGGGGGTGCACCGTTAATTCGCGGTTCTGATGGGGGGGGGGGGCTCCGTTAATTTCGCGGTTCTGATGGGGGGGGGGGGGCTCCGTTAATTTGCGGTTCTGATGGGGGGGGGGGTGCTCCGTTAATTCACGGTTCTGATGGGGGGTGGGGGGGCTCCGTTAATTCGCGGTTCTGATGGGGTGGGGGGTGCTCCGTTAATTTGCGGTTCTGATGCGGGGGGGTGCTCCGTTAAATTCGCGGTTCTGATGGGGAGGGGGGGGGCGGGGTGCTCTGTTAATTGCTGGGGACATGTCCCCAGCGTCCCCACTAAATTCTACGCCCATGCTCGGTACCATGCGCAGTTGCTATTAAACATCCATAGACGACAACTCGGTTGCATCTCTTTATTTCAATATTCCTTGGCTAAGAATATTACAAGGTTAACGTTGCGTTGCCAAAGTGGTATCGGTGCGGTTGTATCGGAGTAGTTTAACGAGTACGAGTACGAGTACATGAGCACAGTATCGGACCGATACCGAATACTGGTATCGGTATCGGTGCATCCCTAACAAGCATGAAAGATAATAGACATGTGATGAACAATTAAAAGTTGGTCAACATCAATGGAATCTCTGACAACCTTGTTCGTTAGGCTCATTAACCTTAAGTTATGTGTGGTAGTCCACCCTGTCACACACCAAGACCAGGATACATGAGAATGTTGTCCAGCCAGTTTATTGGAGAGTTGGCAAGGTGTTGAATGCGGAACGTGGAAATGACCAAGCACTTCTTGAGTGCGTGTGGTGATGGCTGGTTTAACCCGTGTGCCTTGATTAATGTCATGCATTTTAGGTGTGCAGCCCCACCTAGCCCCAGAGCCTAAGCAGCCTCACTCAGGCCAGGTGAGGCTGCTTGAACCAGCCACCAATCACACACATTCCACAACATGTTATGCTCTTTAGCCCACCTGAAGTGAAAGCATGTTACCCTCGTTAGCCCACCGGCAAGTGACAGCATGTTAGCCTCGTTATCCCACCTGTAAGTGACAGAATGTTAACCTCATTAGCGCACCTGTAGGTGACAGAATGTTATCCTTGTTAGCGCACCTGTAAGTGGTGCAGGTAGGCCTCAACGTTGTCATGGAGCTCCAGGATGCCCTTCTCCAGGAGGTAGAAGAACATCTCCAGGGCATCAAACTCCTCATCCACCAGCTGAGTTAGTGAGTGAGAGAGTGAGAAAGTGAAAGAGCGAGTTGCAAAGCTCTCTGGGTGATTAGAGCTTCATCCACTAGCAATGCACCAGTACATACTGATACCGATAAGTTTAACATTTTATGTATCATCAGGTATTGGCTGTCAATCAGATCCATTACATTGAATTCAATATACATTCAAACTGTCATTGAATAATGAACTGACTGCATTGCCATGAAAATAAAAGAAACAAACAAACAAGGTCGACAAACAAGACTTTGGACAGGTTTGGACTTTGGTCAATGGTCTGCAACAATGAGGCTTGACATGGAAGGTCCACAACAGTAGGCTGGTTACGTCATACTGTGTGTTTTTCGAGGGCAGGTGTTAAATATTAACTCAGCTAAAAGATGGCTATTGGCACATTTTCCCATAACCAAGGGGCTGTGCTGAGTGGTGCTTTGATAAGAGGCTGGGGGACACACTAAACGTAGTTTTCACTCTGATGATTGAGTTCTGTATTGAAAACTGCATGCCCACATATAATCTGTCAAAAGTAGGTTTTTATATCCGGTTGGGTGCTACCTTATTGGCCAGATCACTCTTGGAAAATACATTTGACATATTCTCCAGAAAACTGGCAACATAAGGTTTAAAGCAGTGATTCTCAAAAGAAGTCCATGAATTAACTCAATGTTCATTCATGTTTCAATGGCTTACTACTTTAAGTTTAGCCCCAATTGACACAGCTTTTTGTTTGGTCAATGTATTTAACAGTAAATTAAGACATTGTTGATTACTGCAATATTGGTAAATTCGTGGTTTGTGATGTGTAATGACACATGATTGTCCTGAGGCGAGACCAGTGGAGAACCACTGATTTAAAATATGGTTGTGGTTATATTGGCGTAAAAGGTACAAGTTCAAGCTTAAGTTTAAAGGTTACGGTCAGTTGGCCGGTACCTTGGGTGCCATCCCGGTCTCGTGCTTGATAAATTGGCTGAGGCGGGCCGTCTTCTTGGCGATGCTGTGGCTGTTCAGACGGTTGATCTTATCCTTAATGCTCAGCGTCTCCGTCTTCTTGTACTTGTCAGCTGGGATCAGACATGAGACACAAGATCAGACAGCAGACACAAGATCAGCTATCAGACACAAGATCAGCTATCAGACACAAGATCAGCTATCAGACACAACATCAGACATGAGACAAAAGATCAGACATGAGACACAAGATCAGACACAAGATGAGAAACTAAATGACAAAGGAGTGACGAGAAGAGATGAGGGATGATAAATGAAATAATACTAAACAATCTTAATTGACATTATACTTATAAGGTGTGTGGCCGTTTGTGTGCGTATGTGTGTTCCCTCCGGGTTGGGAGTGAGTTGCTGCCTCAAGCGAAGGAGTTCAAGTATCTCGGGGTCTTGTTCACGAGTGAGGGCAAAATGGAGCGGGAGATGGACAGACGGATTGGTGCAGCGTCTGCAGTGATGCGGGCGCTGTACCGGTCCGTTGTGGTGAAGAGGGAGCTGAGCCGGAAGGCGAAGCTTTCGATTTACAGGTCCATCTACGTTCCAACCCTCACCTATGGTCACGAGCTTTGGGTAGTGACCGAAAGAATGAGATCGCGGATACAAGCGGCCGAAATGAGTTTCCTCCGCAGGGTGGCTGGGCTCAGCCTTAGAGATAGGATGAGGAGCTCAGACATCCGGAGGGAGCTCGGAGTAGAGCCGCTGCTCCTCCGCATCGAAAGGAGTCAGCTGAGGTGGTTCGGGCATCTGATTAGGATGCCCCCCGGGCGCCTCCCTTTGGAGGTTTTCCGGGCACGTCCAACTGGGAGGAGACCCCGGGGCAGACCCAGAACCCGCTGGAGAGATTATATATCTCGTCTGGCCTGGGAACGCCTCGGGATCCCCCAGGAGGAACTAGAGAGCGTGGCTGGGGAGAAAGAAGCCTGGATGGCCCTGCTTAGCCTGCTGCCACCGCGACCCGGCTCCGGATAAGCGGACGCAAATGGATGGATGGATGGATGTGTGTGCCTGTGTGAAGCACGCATCATTCTCCTCTACACACCATAACAACCTTTGTTGACATCACACTGCCTGGCGGGCATTAAGAGCGGGCGCACGGCCTTCTTACCCACTTCCCGGAAGCGCTTGTACTCATTGATGCGCCAGTTGAGGGCGATGGCGGTGTGGGCGGCCTCCTCCAGCCGGGCGTACGCCGGGTGGGCGGGCTCTGTGTGCTTATGGATGGTCTGCAGGAGCAGTGGGTAGCGGGCGATGCGCTGCACCGGCATCACCAAGAAGAAGCTCAGGGACGTGGCGTTCACCTCCGGCCTGCCAGGGGGGTGAAAACAACAGGGGTCAACAGGGGTCCCTTTCAAAACCTATTCCATACCGCTTCCAGCTTCGCGCTCTAAGCAGTGGTGGCAGCACAGTAAAGGAGCCATGTTGGAGTCAGGACCGACCGTGACAGCGGAACTGCTTCAGCGCCATGACAACAATCACAACCTTTAGACTTTGTAGCCAATCACCTTTGGTATAAATAGTAAATGGGAAATGGATTACATTTATATAGCGCTTTTATGCAAAGTGCTTTTACAATATTGCCTCACATTCACCCATTCATACACACATTCATACAGCGGTGGCGGTGTCAAGGCAACAGCGATCTCGTCGGGAGTGGTTAGGGCTAGGTGTCTTGCTCAGGGACACCTCGACCACGGGGTTTGAACCAGCAACCTTCGAGTTGCCAGACAACCGTGGCGTCAGTGCTTAATTTCGTGATGTCCCAGATCCTGCCGGAACAAGATCCAGGACCTCCGAGAATGGGACCGGCACCTATTTGATAGGATCCGGCACCTCCTTAAGTCGGTTGTCACTAATGTTGCATGTGATAAATGACGGACCTCTCGACAGAGGCAGCTATTAATCGACAGATGTCAATCATTATAAAACGGGTACCTGAAATCAAGCAATCTGATTGGTCCATAGCCGTGATATAATAGTCTAATTCCTTTTCACAATTGGTATCACTCTGTGGATTCCAATCACACACATGTAAAGAGAAAACGAGTGCGAACCCTCTCCCCAGAGCTACTGGCGACCTGTGATATAATAACCATATACCACGGCATGTCGTGAGCTATTGCTTAAATAACACATAGTTCCAAACTTAAGTTTTGAGATATAAACTAGCTGAGAACCCATTCTCCCCAACAGCACAACAGGTGAAGGTGCACAGGCCAGTTTCACAAAATCCCGCTTCGCTTATCGAGTGGTCAAAATGCCAAAAAGACAGCAGTCCAACTTGTTTAATTACTTTAGACCAGTAGGTCAGTCGGACAGCTCGAACCCTAAGCAGGCCAAAGTCCATCAGGTGGATAATAGGCCTACGGGTGGCGAAAGCAGCACAGGTAGCAGCAACATAGGAGCAACATAGGAGCAACATAGGAGCAAAGCAAGAAGCAGGGAAACAAAGGCAGAGGGCTCTATGGCTGTTTTGTGGGCTGTAATAAACTGAATAATCTGAAAGGTAAGCATGTGTTTTATTACTATTCTCTGCTGTGTAGTGTTGATTGATTAGGAGGGTGATGATGATGATGATGATGATGATGATGATGATGATGATGATGATTCACTGTATGCTGGCAAGTGGTTTAGCCTAATGCTTTTTGGTATCTAAATATTTTGGCATATGATTACTGTAAGCCCCACAGCTACAGTAGGCTACGCCAAGTGGGCATTTGTGCTGTGAAATGGTTGGCTAATGAAAAGTCCCATCGTTGTGGGCACTATGCATGCTTTATTATTCTCTGCTGTGTAGTGTAAAAGAATAAAAGAGATTTCCGAAAATATTACACAGTTTATTTGAACCTGGCCAGTGCACTGTCACCTGTTGGGGAGAATTGGGTTTCTAAATATTTTGCCATATGATTAGGCTCCTCACTGTAAGCCCCACAGCTACACTAGTGAGCGGTTGTGCTGTGGTTTTGGCAATTTGATAATCGGAACAGCGGGTACAATGGAAAGTTGGAGGAAAACATGTGGATATGTAGTGCAGGGAGCATCGTGATGAATGGACATTCAGAATGAAGCACAGCGAGGTGACCTTGGCCCTATGGAGGGTTTAGACTAACAACATGACAAATAACACGAGATGACGATTCCCTGCTGAATGATGGAGGCTAATCAACAAGAAAGACCCAAATAAATAATCAAACGGGCCAATCGGGTGCGATTACTTACGCCGAGTCCTTGATGACCTTGACGATCTCGCACCACAGCGCCTCCTTCTGTTTGTAAACATTCTCCAGGTTTGTCACCTGGTTGTAGTTGGCCAGGTACTCCTTGTAGTACTCCTCGATGTCAGAGGACAGGCTGAGGAAAGAGTCACCTGTCAGGGAGAACACAACAGAGAGATTCACACCACTACTCAGATAACTATTCATATTCATCTTTGTTCAATAATACTCTGTTTGTCCTGACCTGCTGCTCACCACAGCTGATGTTAGCTCGGTGAGTATGTTGACTGTTAGCTCGGTGACTATTTTCCGATGCCTCTCAAGGGTGAGCTTCGCTAGCATTAGCAACATTTTCCAGGGAAGGTTTATTGGCATGTGAAGACAACTCCAGACTACTGCAGCAGAACTACAGTACATCTGATCCTTTTCACATGGTTTGAGTGGTCCCACAGCTTTCCATATACCATGAATATATGACTATATGATTTTAAACCACAACCGGGACCAATTTTATGCTGTTTTTAGCAGACAAATCATGATTTCTTCATGTAGTTATATACATAATCTTGGCAAGAGAAACAATGTATGAAACTATCACAGTAAGAGCATCGACTTATAATGAGAAATGCCTATAATAATAAATAAAAAGTAAAAATTAAATTTTAGGGTATTCCCTGAAAGCTGCCCACAGACAATGCTGGTATTCTGGCAGGTCTGCTATTTATTAGAATAATTCAGGCTAGGGCTGGGCGATAAAACGATAACGATATGTATCGCGATAGACACGTAATCAATATCAATAGAAAATGCGTTCGATAGAACGTTTCGATATTTTTTTTTCCTCGTTGGAAGAAACCGGAGCTTAGAGTCTAGCTCCGCTTTGAACCAGAGGTTGCGAAGCAAAATTGGTTGCATGAACAAAGGCACTCGTCCTCTGGTACCTAGCAACGTATGGAGTGACACGCTAACAGCCAATCATGTAACAGTATCACGGTGGTTGCGCCATCTCGTTGTCTCGTGTTTGTTTCTTGAATAACAGAAGTGAAAGATAAGCGCCGCAACGAGCGAGGAAATTGTTGACAAAAATGGAAAGGTCAGCTCGCCAGTATGGCAGCTTTTTGGATTTTATAAGTCAGACCGTAGTAGACCAATGTTGTCTGTAAATTATGCAAGACCGTCGTCCCCACCAAGACTGGTAATACAACCAACTTGTACAACCAACTTCTCAGATTTTTGTTAAGCACTTTATTATTGATAATTGTTAAGTTTCATTGTGATTTTAATTTTCATTCATGTTTATTTTTATTTATTTGAGTGTTTTCCATGGTTGTGTTGACATTCCTTTTCCCTGTCTGCCTACAATCAGAGGAAGGTTAAGTTTAAAATAAAAATGTTTAAATTTAGTATATTTTTCTCCTGGTCCTTATTTTAAATAGGTCATACAAATTATCAATAATTATCGATATCGACCGATATGAAACACTTATATCGTGATACAGTTTTCAGCCATATCGCCCAGCCCTAATTCAGGCACACCTACACTTCAATATATTAAGTGCTTGGTTTGGCAAGTTTATAAACCGTTGGATCACGGTTGGGAGTTGGTTTCCTGCAGTAAATTAAACAGAAATGTCCATCGGAGTGGACTACTGTTTAATTGTTTAATTACTATTTTATAATATCGCAGACATCAACATGTTGCTATCACACTGTGATCTGTGTCATGTGATGTCCCAGGTGCACGTCTTCACTAGAAAGCCGGCATGGTATTTATTATGGGATGACTGGTGTTGTGAGGGTTATCTGGTGGAAACAACATTGGAGTGTGTGTGTGTGTGTGTGTGTTGGTATTAAAGGCAAATGTGTGTGGCCTTTTTGTATGTTTCTTTAGCAGATTTTACATATTCTATGTCTATTAACTATTTGGTAATATTATTCTTCATTTTGTGGCTTTTTGTTTTGAGGATAGGTCTATAGGACAAACTTAGACATGAGAGTTAGCCAGTAGTTTATCAAGCCACTGCATCATCAGAACTATCAGTCACACAATGTAACCTAGTAGGTCGTACGTTAGGCCTAGTAGGTAGAATTAGGCATTAGTCTATAGCCTAGTCTTAAAATTTGACTGATTTGTTTAAGGCATCACATATTAGTTTGTTTCAGATACACTGAACACACACAAGTAAATCCGCAACAATCCGGACATTTCATCTTGCATGTTTTTTATCCTTTATCTTTTATATCTAGTATCTATCTATCTATTTGTCCCGCAAGTGGCTTTTTGCACACCTGGGGTGGAACTTTCAACATAACAAGACGTGGATGTGGCTTCCTGTTAGCTATGAGCTGTGTCTCGTGTCGATGCCAGTAAATAATATCTTAATGGCCTGACGACATGTCATGTCCACGCTGACATGATATATTCCACCGGGTGACAGCATGGATCACGACGGAGTGTGTGTGCGTACGTGCATTTGTATGTGTGCCTTACAGAGGGTCAGGAGGTGAGGGGGTTATTGTGCGTGCATGCATATGTGTGTCTCTCTGTCTGTGTTGTGTGTCTTACAGAGGGTCTGGAGGTACTGGGGGTCTCCAGGCTTGACCAGCTTCTGGTCCAGGAGGCTGAGGAGGCGACTGGACACGTCCATCACCTCCTCCACGTGGAGGAACATGCTGCTCAGGCCTGCGAGAGGAGGCTGGGACACAAAACACACAGTCAGACCGGACCACAACATGCGATAAGACAACACATAGACACACAACATACAATAAACATCACACACACACACACACACACACACACACACACACACACACACACACACACACAGTTTTCCAGGATTCTAAAAATGTGCTGCTAAGCAACGGCCTGTTTGTTTCGGAACATCCAACAGAGATCCACTGTTCCCTAAACGTCTGCTGCCTACCGACGGACTTCTCCCAGGCTCCAATTAACAGCCTGAGCAAAACACTGGACCTCTGACCGACTGGTGTCTGTCCGGGCTTTTTTGGTTAACGTTGATGTGGTGGGTCAACTGACCGCCTGTTTTTTACTATTTCAGAAAGGATATGGACATTACGGCTGATATGAGAATCACACAATCTGGGGTTGATTATTATTATTATTTTTTAATTAAATATACTTTCTACGATTCTATGTTGCATAATAATGGGCACACATATAACAAGAGTTGGAATCCACAGATTACCATCTATAACAATACAGAGGCTGTTGAGCTGTGACAATGGACTTGTTTATACACCCATATGTCTCTCTACGTCCAGAACCAGTGGCATGCGTGTGTCTCTCTCTCTCTCTCTCTCTCTCATTCAGGTTTTCTCACTGCACCTTCCACACATTATTGATTCTCCTCATGCATTCTCTGTTCACATGTGTCCACCTAAAGCCTACGGTATCTGGTTACATTGTGGCCACTGGCCAGGGAGGCCATATTATTACTACCATGGGACTAACTAAGGCAACATTGAAATATGACAGCAATAAAAGTATTGATAGTGCTACAGGTAAAGTCTATAATCCACAGCCTTTAATCCGACTCCTTGCTCTAACGTTTCAGCACACAAAGTATGCTGGAAGTGAAACCAGCCAACCAACCACCTTGGCAATGATAGTGCCTTGCTTTATACCACTAAATACTGAGTTAGATGAAACAACAATAAGCAGAAGGACGGTGTAATATCGCTGAAAATCCTAATATTGTACAACCCATAATGTACATTCTATATTGTACAATTATTAGCACATATCTCTCAGGCAGGATTGCTTAGTGGTTCATGTATTTGACTCCCAACTGAAAGGTTCTGGGTTTGACTCCCCAATGTCCGCAGCCTGACCTGTCAGCATCTTTGAGCAAGATGCCCCCTAACCCCAACCTGACCCTTAAAGTGGCACTCTCAAAGATTTTCCTGTTAATAAAAGTCTGCAAAGTCACTATCTATCGGTGAACGAGTTAACACAATGGTGACTGAGCCTATGGTCCTCTGAGCCTATGGTCCTTCTTTCCCACACAGCATTTAACATTTTCCATCACCCAGCAGTGATTATTCCCATGGATGCCCGCCAGAGAGCATAAGTGGAAGTGACGTACTGTTTTCAGTACGTCAGCCTCTGCTAGATTAAACGGAGTATCCGCCATTAAACAACTGCTGGCGGACCAACGTTACCTGTACGACACTGTCTGATGCAATTACTGCTTTTCACCATAAGTGTCGCCAAAGAGCACGAAAGAGAAATCTTACAGATTGCCACTTTAATAAAAGTGTTTGCTAAGTGACTCAATAATGGCACTTCACGGTAGTAGTAGTAGTACTACCATTATTATCACTCATTATCATGAGCGAGCGTCCCCGGCTCCGCCCTGCTACCTGTATCTTCTGCAGGTTGCTCCTGATGGTGACCGAAGCCACCTGCAGCAGGCGCAGGTAGTTCCTCTCCGTGTGGACCAGCTCCTCGATGGCCAGCATCTGCCTCTGGGCTGCCCTCTCCCGGGCGGCGGCCACCTCCTCCTCCTTCTCCTTCTCCTCTTCATCACCACGGCCACGCGTACGGTCGACTTCCTCCTCCTCCTCCTCCTCCTCCTCCTCCGCAGACCTCTTCTGCACCTCCCCGTGACCCTCCGACACCCCCGCACCATCGCCCTGTGAAGTCCGCGGGGAGAGCCATACCCCGTCCTCCTCCTCCTCCACCGTGGAGATGCGTGTGTCCGAGAGTTTGGCTCCTAACGACTTGACGGATCTGGAACTATCCAGACCCAGATATAAATCCAGATCCTCATCTTCATCCTCTTCTTCATCCTTGAAGAGGTCGACCTCCTCCTCCTGCGCCGCTCCTCCAGGGCGGGAGAGGTCAGAGGGGTCCCGCGGTGTGAGGCCTAGCCGCGGCGGGGCTGCAGGCTGGGCCCTCCTGGATACCTGCATGCTGGGTGGTGGTGCTGGGTGGTGTGGATGGAGGAGATGGAATCACTGGCAGAAGATAAGAAGATGGGGATTTAGACGCACATACTGATGCCGATGCACGGCAGATGTTCCAGCTGATGCAACACATTGCAACACATTATCACAAACACAAGGTTACAGCTTACAATCTATTGTTCTTTCTGTCAATCACCTCCCCATCCCTCCCTCTGTACACAAACACACACACCTGTTCTGTCATCACAACGTCCTTCTTTGTATAGCCTACATTTAATCTGGCATATGTTTTGTATTCTTAAAAAGTACAAGCAACCACATTTCATCACACAACATATCAATTGCCCCTGATGAAAACCCCACCACAACAATGACCTCATATTTGTCTTGGTAAAAATATATTTTTGTAAACCACTTAATAATAGATCATCATCATCACCGTCATCATGATGCCATCCTATACACTCACAGGGTGGTCTATCCGTCAGCCAACTGAGTTAACCAACACATCATGGTACGACTGGGACGCCCGAGCTCTACTATGACCAAGCACAAAGAACCAAAACATTTACTATTAGACAGGCTTTTCCCCTTACAACAAACAATGCTGCATTTAAAAAGCAAGCAAATAGGCAGCATTTAACACAACACAAATGTTTACCCTCCACATCCCAACAACATGCCAGCAGGCAGTTAGCCATCCAACCCACAGATCAGAAACTCTGACAACAACAACAACAACAACAACAACAACAACAACAACAACAACAACAACAACAACAACAACAACAACAACAACAACAACAACAACAACAACAACAACAACAACAACTCATAGTGACAGAGTATCATTACACCGACCTCAGAGTAGATCATTCTTAGTGTTTTTACCTTGTTCATAATCCACGGTTCAGCTGCAGCAAACCTCTGTCTCTCTCTCCCCCCCTCTCTCTACCTCTCCCTGGCTGAGCTCTGAGCTTTAACTATGGAGCAGATTTTGCTGCAGTGGAAGCATGTCTGGAAAACACACACACACACGGATGTAACTTTCTCCACTGACTCACTAACAACACTCTGTCTCATGCGGCAGTGGTATGAGGAAAGAGTGTGTGTGTGTGTGTGTGTGAGTCTGTGTATGTAGGGGGGGAGGGGTGTTGCAAAGTGGTCAGCAAGCTGTTTAGTAGAACGCAGATACCCCCCATAAAAGAGGGAGGACACACACACACACACACACACATCTGCTGAATGGTCTGATTGACTGCAGCAGCTGGTGGGAGGAGCATGCGATAGCCGCTCTGACATTCCAACGCGTCTGATTGGTTCCATGTGGCCTACAGTGCTCCAACTGGGCGGGGCGTCCTACGACACTAGGGCTGACCAATCAGGGGGTCAGGAATATAAATAGCACCAGCAGAGTAGGAGTGAAGTTAAACAAAAGCACCGCATGGACTCTAATCCGCTACCAATTGCCAAAGTAGTTGTTAAGAAATTCCAGTTTTAGGAGACAATGGAATCTCGTATGTCCGTCTTCCCTGCATCGAGGGAGATCTAACCTTAGGAATAAAAGACGGATCGAGATCTCTCAGAGTGGACCAACACAAGTGTGGAGGCCTGTAGGCTCTCAGATCCCCAGCAGTCCTCCATTGTGATGGATGCTGTGAGGACGTGGTCGGACCGGTTTGAGGAATTCTGCCCGGACCAGATTCCAGAGCACATCAGCACGCCAGTGAATCGTCAGTCTGACGATTCACTGGCGTTTGGGTGGAAATATGCCCTCCAAATGAATAAACCCTGCTCATCCCCAAATCTGGATAGACCTATGGATACATTTTGTTTAATTAAATCGTTCTGATCGTGACAAACTATCCCTCCCTCCTTCTCGTCGTCCTCATCATCATCATCATCATCATCATGACCAGCGTACCTACTACATCTACCTACTACATCGTGTCTCACCTGGTGGGCGTCTCGGTTCGGCGGGATTCCGTGCAGGACCGGCGGGGAGAACCGCATGTCACCAACACCCGGGAAACCCGTGCGATGCCGTCACACGGATATGTGGTTGTTGTGGTTGTTGTTGTTGTTGTTGTTGTCAGTCAGTGTGTTGTTAGATCGCCGTCATTCTCTCACCTTCTGTCCAACTGGTAACACGTGTGTGTGTGTCAACACAAGCACCCCCCCCCCCCGGAGTGGAATAAGCCGATTAAAAACAAAAGCCTCCGGTCGGTTCGGCTCCTGAGAACGGAAGGAAGAGGAGGAGGAGGAGGAGGAAGGCTGCAGATCACCGGTGTCTAGATCAGCCTCCAACTCAAAGTCCACCAGCCATTGCGATCACTGAAGAATAATAATCCCACTGGTCACGATCAATCGATCAATCAATGAATCAATCAATCGCACCTCGTGTGTGTGTGTGTGTACGCGTGCGTTCACCTGTTGTCTGGTCTCGCGCGGCCAGGTAGACCTCCTGAGCCACGTGACGTCACATTACGTCGCGTTGCCGACCGCGATCATCACACTGATGAAGAGGAAGGGCATCTGGTTGCACTGCATGTAAAAAAAACCCCATTATGTTATTATGATGCGTGTTTCAATGTCTGTGTGATCATCCTATTCTATAGACACCGTTCTAGCGCCCCCTAGTGGAGCAGGCCGTGTGTTAGATAGCAGGTCGACAGGTCAGCAGGAGGCAGCAGAAGAGTCAGGCCTGAACACCATCCTAGGCCTGAATGAAAGGAAACCTGCAGGCCGGTGCAGCCAGAGACAGGAGGGTGGGGATGCAAAATGAGTTGAGTTAAGATTTTTCCTCCCATGTCTGCTGGCTTTGGGGTTGCAGGATTGTGTCAAACTGTCATTTGAATAAGTACTGTCCCTGTGATGAATCCCTGTATGCAAATACATTTACATTTAGGCCATTTGGCAGACGTTTTTGTCCAAAGCGACTTACAAAGAGTACATTTGTTGAAGGAGACAGCAATATATCGCTGTGGTACATAAAGATAAGAATAGAGCAGGTTTCAACCATTCATAATTGCAAGGTTAATATAACGAGTTTCAGAATTGCTAGGTTATAGCTGGGGGCAGATGTGCCATTCTCAACACATTACCAACATATAAGAACAACATGCTCAACATTAGTTTTTCTCAATTGTTTACACACAAAAACTGGAACTTATGACACAATGACCACAACCTGTAACTCATGTGCCAACTCCCTGAACCAATTCTGCTGAACTATTAACACATTTCCTGCTTTAGACCCAGATTTCAATTCTAAAACACACTTTCTTCAAAACACGACACACAATCCTCTCGATTTTGCACACTTCATCAATGCCAAATCTCCTTGTGTTTAGACAGAACACACAGCCATTCAATTGGCAAAACTTTAATTTCCAAGGCTGTTGTGCAATCAAAGCTTTAGCAATATAAGGGCCACAGATGAGCTCCTGGTTTGAAGAACAATGGATTGAAGTGAGAGGTGATCAGAGAGGCAGAGGAGTAAGAGGAGGACGAGGAAGAGGAAGAGGAGGACGAGGAAGAGCAAGAAGGAGAGCCATTATCTCTGATGAGATTCGGGCCACTGTGGTCGACCATGTGGTCAACCATGGTTTGACCATGCAGGAGGCTGGCCAGAGAGAACATTGCCTGTGTTGTCGATGAGGTCCTGTGGCCAGACAGGAACCGAAGACAGGATGTAGCCTAGTTTCTTTGTCCTTTTTTACTGTATTTTACATTTTTCTTTCTTTGTTTCTTGATTGTACTGGCCTATTTTCTATTGTTTGTTCTGTGTAAATCATTTACACATCCAGTTGTGTTTGCTGTGATGTATAGGCTACAGCAGTTTTGGAGAAAATAAATATTTTTGTTGTTACTGTATATTTGTGTGTTGTTTTACATTTGAGTAAAAATATTATAGTTATATTTTACAACAGGAGTAAGCGTACACTAAACACTGAACATGAAAAGGCATAATGCTCCTGATAAGGCCTTCATACTGGTGTTTTCCCATTCATAGTAGTGTTTTCCATTCAGCACATCAGTGTTCAATTGGTTGTTAGAAATGTGTCCTCATATGATGGTCTGTGTGTGTCGTTTGAACACAAAATACCATTTTGAGGAGACATAACCGTGTTTTGAAGGCAAAGTAGCATTTTGCAGGAGATATATAGGGTTTAGCATTTTGTGTGTGTGGTTTTTGGATTTGGGTTTAGAGTTTTGAGAAAATGAGGTATGCTTTCAAAAAATGTGTGTAAGCAATTGAGAAAAACTGTAATAATGCCAAGACGTACAAACAGGCAAGTTAGTGCTAGGGTTTGACTTGGATTGGATTAGTTTTTTTAAAAAGCTTCAGGCATATACAGTCATGAGCTATCTAGATGTAAATATTTTCAGGTTCCGCAGGACAAACATTGGGTCAACCAATGTTTTAACATTGCAACACAAACGTCAAATCATTTAGCCTTCAACTTGCTGTGTGTTATGCGCAGTTTCGAGTGGTCATCTATTGTGGCTGGAGTTCAGGTTCAGGTTCAGGTTCTGGATTGTCTGTAGCAAAGCAGCGAGCTCGGGAATCAATGTGACACAAGGCAGTCTCACCAGGAATGATTCAAAGTTTATTTAGATACATAGAGCATATATACAGTTTGCATGGGACAACAAAAGGAACATTTACATATAGACACAACAACTCAACAAGGGAAGCAGACATAGAAACGCCTCTAAGACAGCCATTCAGGGAGCAGGGACAACGAGGCCGTCCATGGAGACCCTTCCGTCCCCACTCCCCAGACAGCCAATCCGGAGACGCCAGGACCCCAGGCCCCACGTGGATATGTAACAGACAGACAGACAGTTAACTTGAAGCACGGATATCATGGCCTCACGTGACCCACACAGAGATGTGGGTCTCCATGCCCCAGACCAGGAAGCAGGGACTGCAAGGTCTCCGGTTGAGACCTTCCAGCGGGACAGCCAGTCCGATAGAAGAGGCAACATGTTCCACAACAACAGCTGCGAGTGCGTCTCAGAGGCCTCCCGGGGCAAACAGATAAGAGTGAGGCTGACTAGTCACGTAGGTCAAACAGCTAACTAGTCACATAGGTCAAACAGCTAACTAGTCACGTAGGTCAAACAGCTAACTAGTCACGTAGGTCAAACAGCTAACTAGTCACGTAGGTCAAACAGCTAACTAGTCACGTAGGTCAAACAGCTAACTAGTCACGTAGGTCAAACAGCTGACTAGTCACGTAGGTCAAACAGCTAACTAGTCACGTAGGTCAAACAGCTAACTAGTCACGTAGGTCAAACAGCTAACTAGTCACGTAGGACACACAGCAGAGTGGAAAGTTACTGGCCCACACGATTAATACATCCACAACTCCCAACACTGTGAATGCTGAAGTGATTCAAAGGAAACAGAGGTGCACAGTCAGGGGCAAGGTGTGCTAAAGACTACATGTGTGTCATGGGCTCCATCTTGCAGTATTTGGTAGGAAGATTCTTGTTCAGTCAGCAAAGCTTTATTAGTATGTCATGATATAATGGCCATTTGACTTGAAAGGATAGTGTGGAAAATGCCAGCATTTTGACAGAATGTCATAGAAACGACAATAAATGACACAAAAAATAGACCACATGATCTCATTTATAAACATGTGGTATATGGGCTAAACTGTACATGTGGATGGTGATGTCACAGGCTAAACTGTGTTATAATGTCACAGATGAACCTGTGTTTGGGTCATGATGACATGTCAGCTAAAACTGTGCTGGGATGTCATAGATGAAGTCATGTTTGTGTTGTCATCGGTTAAATTGTATTTTGCTTAGGATGTGACACTAAAAAGTATACTGTTATGGCTATGGATATTAGTCAAGTCAAGTGAAATCAAAGTGTTTTATTGTCACATGTACATCATAACACAGGGCCATTCTGAACAGGGAAATTCTTGTGACATGGCAGGCAACAGTACACAAAGAGTAATCAAAAAGATAATATATAAAGTAGCAAGATAAAAGATAAGACCAAGAAGATTATATATGTATATATATATATACAGTATAAAAAAATATACACCCATATGCACAGGTACATATTATGCACATATACATACACACGTGCACATACATACATACACATATACCTTGTATATACATAATACACATAATACAAAAAAATCTAAAATATAAATGTACTAGATCGCAAAGCTCTTACACAACATTCAACACAACATGATTGATGACGTTTCTATCAATGTGTATCTACCATCCAGCAGAATTTGAATTAATAATAATAATTAATTGCATTTATATAGTGCTTTTCAAGACACCCAAAGTGTGTCTTTGTGTGTGTGTGTGTGTGTGTGTGTGTGCGCGCGACACCTCATCCCCGACCAATTGTATGCATGAGTTTTTAAACATGTGGCAGAATCTGCCGCTTGTTGCCATGGGAACAAGGGCCATAGAGTCGCTATGGTTCCACAGAATAAGCAGTGGTTGTGGAGTGAGTGACTCCCTGTGTTACCTCCCCTTTATATTTATGTTCAGTCTGTTGATTTGTCGTTGATTATTTGTTGGTTAAAGTGTTGAAAAATGTAACAGCTATTAGCACATGTTTCTCTATTGAGTATATTTTTAAAACAATTAATAAATCTACCCATCGTACATCTGGAGGAATGTAATGTTGAATGTAATTATGAATCAACATCACACCTGGCGGTAAAATAGGAGCCCATTAACGCAACAGACTGTCCGCCATGTTGCAAGCTGCACCGCACTAAATCCTCCCCGTGTCACAAAATAGCAATTCATAATTTGCTCCACTTCCATCAGCACTGCCCTATCATCCTCACGTCCTCCTGGATGTGCTAGCGTCGTTAGCCGCAGCGGTGCGCCGGTTGATAGCCTCGGTGCTAGCGCGTAGCTTTTGCATGCGGAGCCGTCTCAGCCTCAGCTGGAGGTCCTTGGGCACCTTGGCCCCCGTCTTCAGGAGGTCCTGGAGCCCACGCCGCTGCGGGAGAGGGGGGGGTCTTGGCCAGGAGGAAGTCGCAGACGGTGGGGTAGTGGTGGTACATGACGCGGCAGGTGCGGATGGCGGTGATGTAGCTCTCAGCGCTCGCCGTCACCCGGTACTCCCCTGGGTTCAGCAGGCGCCAGTAGTCCCCGCCGGACGCTGGGGGGACGGAGAGAGAGATGAGAGGATGGTGGGGGGGGGAATACAGGTTTATGAGTTTGTAAGAAAAATAAAAGGTGTCATCTCGACCAGTGATTCTCAACTGGTGGGTTGCGGACCCATTTTCAGTGGGTCGCAGGCTTTTGCCTGGGAAAAAAAAATTATTTTGAAGGGGATTATTTTGAAGGGGATTTTTAATGCAGCGGAGTGCATAGTTTTGCACAATATGCAAAATGGATGCGCATCTGCGCTACTGACTCAGCGTCTCTCGAGACAGGGGGGTGATGGGCATGACAAAGTTCCGTACACTTTTGGTTCTGGTCAAGGGGGGGGGGCGTTAATATTTGGGAGGGGGGGTGTTAAACACGACAGAATTCCATTGATATTTGGTTTTGGTGAGAGGGCCTCCAAATTAAATTCCACTTAGGGCCCGGGCCTACCCACCCTGATGGTGGGTCCGGAAGCCAGACCAGTTGAGAACCACTGATCTAGACCACTACACAATCTGCCTCAAATGCTGAAGATATTTGAGCATTTTATCTAATTGTATTGAAATACTGCCCACTTCAAACACATTTCTATGCAATCATTTGGCTTGCTATTTCAATATTGTATAATGTATAAAACATGTATAAAGAAAGATGGATTTAATTAATGAATTATGCCCTTGTGGAGTTAAGAGTCTGGGGAGTGGGTGGGTCAGTGCCAACAGGTTAAAGCAGCCATCACCATACACACACACACACACACACACACACACACACACACACTCGGTGGGGCGCTAGCATGCTAGCAGTCACCACCTTCTCCGTCCATTCATTCATTCCACATGTCAACAATCTCTGCAACAAACTGAATTTTTCAACCACAACTTCCTGTGTCGCTTTGGAGGAGCCCCAGAAAAGCCCTGTTAGTGGCGTCTAGCAGGAGCCAACTGCTACAGCCCATTTTTGTGAAAATAACAGAAACAACAACAACAACAGCAGGTTGTATCCGTGTACCTGATCTGATATGGTGATCGATGTCCTCCACTTTAATGATGGCGTCGGCTATCCCAGTCTTCGTGTCCTTGTCCCGAACTACACCCTTTATCCCCCGATGGACCTGCGCAACAAATCAAAATAGGAGAGTGGAATGGACGGGGTGTTTCTGTAACACAATTAGCGGCACTCAGCCACGGACATCGAAGACGTGGTTCTTCTTCTGAACCACAGCTCAAATATTAAATTAGACACACAAATATATATAAATAGAGGTGTGGACTGCAAAATCTATTCACCTATTAGTGGGTGAATAGATTAGTTAGCTAACAGGTTAGCAGCGAAAGAAAAAGGCAGTCTACCGGCAGACTGAATAAACCATGGATGTAAATGTAAGAATAAACCTGATTCACCCATCTCTGTGAGTGACAATGCTGAGAGCCAACGGGGACGGCGTCTCCAGAAGCTGTCTCATGGTGGCACGGTGTGTGAACGAACGGAAGAGGCAAAGACTACAGACGGACTACAGACCTGCTCCATGTACACCAGCAGAGACTCCCGGTTGTTCTCCCACTCAACAGGAAGTTCGCTGGCGTGGGGAAACTTATCACAGGAGAGCTCCACCGTGATTTCAAAGCAGTTGGTGTGCAGGTAGCTGAAGTCGTTCATACCTGGAGAGAGAGGAGGGAAAAGCAGGCTTGTCACTGATGTTCCTGTTCAGTCGTGCTGGAGCCCCTGGACTGAACTCCATGTCTATGTGTAATGGGAAGAATGGTCTAGTCGTGGTTCTCCCCGTCAAAAGGTTGAGGGTTCGAACCCCTAGGTCAATGCAGCACACTCATTAATAACATGGATCTGAGTCAAGTCAGTTAATCAGCATTAAGGACAACCCTATGATCTGAACACATTGCGTTCATACTATCATGGGTAATGGACTACCATTTGTTTGGTCCACAAAAGACCAATCCTTGCCAACGCATGCACACCCACACACATGCACACACACACATGCACACCCACATGCTTACTTCCTGGGACGGTGTGCCAGTCGGCCCCGTTGATGATGTTGTTGTATCGGAGGAAGTTCCTGTTGTGGCATGGCCGCCGGTCAGGGTTGGACATCACCTGGTTAGGTCACGTAAACGTTCTTTATCAAGAACATTATTTGTATGGGGAGGGATAGAAGAGTGTCCAGGGTGTTCCCCAACTCCCAGCTGAAAACCAGTACTCCAGTTCTACTGGGAAGTGTAGTCATGATCACGTCTCTTTGGATAAAGGTAAGAAATGAAACCACTACAATTCAAAGACACGGAGACAGTCATTCTAGTGCCCCCACAACGTGGTCAAAACTAGGTCAGGGTTTATGGAACAGTTATACACACACGTATATATATATATATATATATATGTATATATGTATATATATATATATATATATATATATATATATATATCTACATTTTTCTTCTTGCTATTATCTTTTTTGTGTACTGTCGCCTGCCATTTCACTGTTCAGAATGGCCCTGTGTTATGATGTACATGTAACAATAAAACACTTTGACTTTGACAGTTGTTTACTATAATCGTGAACAGGAAGCAAGGTGGCGTGAGCTCTCACCTGATTGGTGCTGGCGTACACCGTGGCCAGCCAACGGAAGAAGCTCTCGTCTGCGGTGGGCGTGTGCCTCCGTGGCGCCCAGTCGCGTGTCATGTCGAAGGGGTAGCTGACCACCAGCTCGCCCCCATGAAGGTTGGCGCTCAGCACAAAGGGGATCTTCTGCATCCAGCTGATGACGGCGCGGGTCTCTGGCGCCACCTGGTGGCGGGGGATGGTAAAAGCACATTGCAGAGGGACTAAAAAGATGTTGGATAATTGGATAATTCGGATTCAATAATTTATTCTTGACACTGACTATACTCGTACTATATAACATATTATTTACTTTATACTAAAGTATATACTACTACATACTATACTATACTATGTGTACTCAAAGTTAAAGCAAAAAATTAACTGCTTTCAAATATTGCATTAATATAGATATTGCTGTAATGACAAAATTATGAAACTAACAAACTAATATACCTTCAATTTCCACACTTCTTGCACCTCCAAGTTTGTAACTTCAGGCTTTTATCAATGACATACTGTGACAGCTGCACGATAGGATTATACGTCAATACATCAATTCTTTATGAGTCAACTCACAAAGGCTTCCTCCGAGGTGTACTCCTCTGGGATGGGGAAGTAGTGGTTGATGAGCTTGGCCTTGTCCGTCTCCAGCTCCATAGCGTTCCACATCACCGTGTTCAGGTCGGCAAAGTTGTGGTTCATGTCGATGCCCTGGTAGCTGTAGCGGCCCAGCGCCCACCCAGACAGTTCTGAGCCCTGCATGGGGATTATATTATACATTATAATATGATATATGACACAACAATCAGACCAGGAGGCCAATCAGATCTAGTCACCTAGTTTGTTATCAACAAGACACTAGACATCTATAAAAAGTATTAATTCTAGTAAGATGTCGAAAACCATCATATCTGCTGTGTATACAATTGTCTTTTCATAATGTATTCACAGTTTTCCTGTTAAACTACAATGGAATGGAATATTTATTTGGGCCTGATTCGTATCACACCTACATGTAATTTTGTAATTGTGCTATACAAAGACAAGACAATTAATATTTTGTATACATCTATGCTGCCTTCAAAACCTATCTAGTCGGAGGAGGCACCTCAGCAGCCAGTAGTGTTTGTAAATATTCGGCATGAATTTATGCATCCCTGCCTCTGAATAGGCAGCATTTTAGTTAACAGGGCTACCCAGTGACCCCCCAGGCTCCAGTACCTTCCTGAAGGCCATCTCGTAGCCGTCTGGGTTCATGGAGGGCAGCAGGTGGATGCGGGTGTCCTGGACCAGCCGGACCACGCGCTGCTCCCCCCGTCTGTACTCAGCACACAGGTACTGCATGAGGCCCAGCAGCAGCTCCCGGCCCAGCACCTCGTTGCCGTGCATCCCCGCCACGTAGCGGAACTCTGGCTCGCCTGCAGGGGGCGCCAATACACCACGTATTACAACATGAGCAGTTTTACTGTGTTGAAACTAAACTGGCTGCTATGCTTTTAGTGTACTTCACATACAAAAAGGGATTGAAACTATTCCATATCCCAAAGAAACATTGTTCTTGGGTTTTAATGATTACATTGACCAAAGCTCATTGTGGCTTGTGTTTAATTAAACAAAACTGTGCTGCATTATTGCTCCCCTGTGGAAAAGGGTTATTGTAAAGGTTATTGTACAGTTGAGGTGATGAAAGTGTGCAATTGGTGCCTAACATTAAATATTGAACATAAAAAAGTAAAAAATTTAAAAAAGATCTAATTCCAAGTCAAATTCTAAAAAATGCAATCAACTTGTAGTGATTTATTTGTGATCAATGTCAGTAATGAGCAGACAGGGGTTTAGGGGCATCGTGCATCGTGATGCCGAAAGGTCGAGTACCCTGAACATTTGGGGTTCGAACTCAGAACCTTACGAATAGGAGTTGTGTCCAACACCCTACCCCACTCTCCTCCACTAGGCCGCTCTTAACACTAGGAGGCTAAAGCATACAGCTTCGGCCTCCACACACTGCTCCTCTTGTCCTGGAGGTGTGGAGAACGCCTCGGCAGACACAGGAGCTCATTGTGAGCGGCTGCTCTCGTCCTTTATGAGAGGTCCAGGGGGATTCAGGAACCATTTCCCTCCACAGGAAGGGATTTCCTCTCACAGGAAGATCATCCGTCCAACCGGTGACCAAGGACTGCCCCCCCCTGCCCCCACACACCTTTTGGTTGTGCGATTGGTGGCATGAAAGCTGCACGACATTGTACACAGTTTCACTACACTATAGTCGATGTTCAAATGAAACTATCTAACTATCTATCTAACTGAACCACGATGACACAAAATGAGCAGCAGAGGTCAAGCTCATAGGTAAATATGTCATAAATCACACACACATGCACCTACTCTACATGACAAGATAACGCAACTACAGCATCCAATGTCCATGGTCTATGTGGGGGCATCCTTGAGCAAGATACCTACCCCGCCCCCCCGTACTATTAGGTTGCCGTACTATTTCATACAGTTATATATGCATACATAGGGCCATGGTAAACCCAAACACATTGAACCAGTAAGGAAGTGGACGGAGTGGTCTTGACTGGTTTCTCATGAGCCGAGGTGGACTCACCCAGCTCGTGGGTCCCTGGGTTGTCGGAGATCTCCATGACCAGGAGCTTCAGGCCTTTGTGGCTCTTCCCGATGCTGTAGATGCGCGTGATGTCCGGACACGCCTTGTTCACAGAGCTCATGAGCTGGGGAGACAAAGACGGTGGAGCGCCACCTGCTGGTCAGGGGGAACGTCAATGAAGTCAAACTGATTGTGAGGTCAGGGGTGGTTTGAGTTTCTGGAGGATCATCTGGACGTTGACCACGGAAGAGTCGACTGAGACCAGACCAATTCAAACCACAGAGAATAGAATGCTAGTTATTTCAACTGATGCTTCTCTTTCAATGTCAATGTGAGCCAATCAGAAAGAGCTATTACAACAGTTGGCTAACGTTCACTGTACAAGAACAGAAGACTGAATTGGGAAGTTCCCAGTGTGCCCCACCAGTAGAAGACTGTGGTTGAACTGGGCAGCTCCCACTATGTCCACCAGTAGAACCAGTGGTTCTACAGGGTAACATCGATAGTTTTTTGTTTTGAATCGTTAAGATAAGTGTGTAACTACTGACTCTGAGTCCTTGTGGGCGCAGTGTGTGTGTGTGTGTTTGCAATGGTGAGGCTATGCTACACGAGGCTATGTAAACACTGTGCAGCTAGTAGCAACACGGTGAGGAATTGGATCACAGTAAAACCTCTGGGTATGTTTGGCATTCGGACCACAAAAGGCGGGTCTACCCCGCCCCCCGCCCCTCGGCAAACACGATGTGGGCACTGGATGATGTTTCTACTCCACTGGGCTACAAATATGTGGTTTAGTGATTTACTTACCTGCTACTTTCCCTGGGGTAGGGCTATTGTCACAGCAGAATTCATGTCAACCTGTTGTGTTCAACAACACCACCTTTATTATGAACCATTTATTCATATCGAAGATGCTTTCATTCAACATAGTTGGAGATACATGTCATTAATGAGCATGTAGGAGTTGATGCTACAGGTAGATTGTGGACTTAATCATCACTTATAATCACATATGATGTAATCCATTGCTGTGGTGAATGATACGATAGCATGATAAGCCACAATGGTAAGCCTGGCTGACGTCAGGACGGCAAAGTTGATTAACAGCTTCCACAAGCGGCTCAAGACTCACCTGTTCAGGGTTCATCTGGACGCCCCCCCCCCGCCTTCCCTCTCCTAACCCTAGCACTAACTTTCGTGTTTGTACGTCTTGGCATTATTAATAGTACTAAGCATTGTTTAGCAGATTGTACTTCTGCTCTTATCCCAGTTATTATGCAGGCAACCTAGCAATTATGAAACTCGTTCTCTTAACGTTGCTATTATGAATGCTTCAAACCTGCTCTACTCTTATCTTTATGTACCACAGCGATATATTTCTGTCTCCTTCAACAAATGTACTCTTTGCAGTCGCTTTGGAAAAAAGTGTCGAAATGTAAATGTAAATGAAATGATGCCAATGATTATCATAGAGATTATCATAATGATACTGATGATGAACCTTCCTCATTTCCATGTAGTTGTGATGTTGGAAGTCCAGCTGATCTCTGGAGGCGGGAGGCTGCGTCTGCCATGCATGAGGATCTGCCAGAGAACAGCAGGTAGGATTATTACCCACAATGCTCCTTGGATTCAGAGGCTTTACTCTAAATTCCTCACAATAGACTTTTTTATCCATACAGAGCGCTTCTTGAGAACGGCAAGGATGAAGCTGGGTCACACATTGTTGCTGGCACAAACGCACAGAATGTTCAATAAATAGCAACGTTTAAACATTTAAAGGAAAAGGTTATCGTCTTTTCAAGAAAAAAGCCCCAGGCTTCAAGCCCAAAGGTATTGAATGCATATTCCCTATTCGATGGCCATTACTGTTTGTTCACATTTAAAGTTGGATGTGTCCATTTCAGAACACTACTAAAAGTCAGAAAGTAAAACTAACAGGTAGTACAAGAAATGCACCTTATTTTCCCACAATACACAACTGCTTTGGTAAAGGAAGGAGATATTTCTGCCAGAATCAGAGCATTAATAAGAAGTTAAAACCTCAGAAAGCACAGATCACCTGGGAGGACACAGCCCAGTATCTCAGCGCGGAGGCAGACGTCTCCGTCCGTCCCGTTCTGGTACCAGCTCTGGGGGTTGATGCGGATGAACCGGGCCACCATTGACACGTTGAAGACCGCCAGGACGGGGGTCTCGGCGTCCTGGTTCCCCTCGAACACCTGGAGTTTGGAGGTTCAGGAGGAGAATTAGCTCATCTGCTGTGTGCTAATAGAAAAAAAAACCTGCAAATACCTGGAGAATGATGTACACATGCATCTTTAATCCAGGAATGTAAAACTCACCGCCTCCTGCGTTCCGTTCATGCAGGGCTTCCAGACCAGCGAGTCGTTGCTGAACTGGACCTTGTAGGTGTGGACCACGTCCCAGCTGGTGGAGAAACACATCCACACAGAGACCATACATGGTAAATAGGCTACACTCAACGGCCATTCAAATCACTGCATTATTATCCCAATCATTGCATTACCATGAGTTCAATTGAGATTCTATAGCTTCTCTATCCAGTTGTTTGGTGCAGCACTGCCTATTCAGAGCACTATTATTATTATTATTATTATTATTATTATTATTATTATTAGGAGATACTCAAATTTTGATTGTTTTCAGCCTCACTTGTAAGTCACTTTGGATAAATGTTTCTGCTAAATGACTTGCTGAGCCATGACCCCTGACCTCCAGATGGAGCTGCGACCCTGCAGGATGACCCCGGTGAAGCGGGTCAGTCTCAGAGCATCCACCGCCAGCCACTGCTGCTGGTCCCGGAGCGCAGCGCACCACGCCCCGTCGTAGATATCACCGTCATGGATGCCAGACTACACACACACACACAGACACAGACACAGACACACACACACACACACACACAGACACAGACACACACACACAGACACAGACACAGACACACACACACAGACACACACACAGACACACATGGCCACACACAGGTAGACATGGAAACACACATACACACACACACACACACACACATAGTACTACTTGCTCCTCCCCCCTGTCACCTGGATGTTGAGGCGCCCCCGGTGGGGCCCCAGGCCCCGGCGCTTGGAGGACGAGGCCCTCAGCTGACGGTCCTTCACCCTCAGAGACTCCAGACCCAGCGGGGGGCATTCTGACAGAACACACACACACACACACACACACACACACACACACGCACATGCACACACGCACACACAAGCACAGGCACAGGCACGCACATGCACGCACACACACACACATTGATTGGTTAGTTAATTTAGAATACCATTAGAATATGTAACTCTTATATATAGTAAGGAATGTGGTATCTACTACTACTATTTAGTAATTTAGTTGCTAATTATTCACTGTGAGTGACTTGGATACATTTTAGCAGCTGCTTTTATCCAAAATGCAGTGAATTCAGGTGACCTGTCAGCTTAGCAAGCGTATATACCTCTGAAATGTTACCTGTACCATAGGCCTACAGACTGTACCTGGACATACCTGACCCAGTGTTCCTGGGCTGTGATTGGCTCACAGCAGGTTTGGTCTTCTTTAGGGGGACTTTGGACTTTTTCTTCACCACCTTTTTGGCCTTCTGTTTCACCGTAGCGCTACTGTCTGTGCTCTTCTCTGGAAGAAATAAAGGTTGCTTGTCAAATTCATTAAATACATTTGTTTGTAATCTATCTTCAAGTACGTGCCCATGGCATTGTATTAAATGTTTGGAGTTGAACCATTGACACAACTTGGCATTAATGTTAATCTCCTCTCTCTGGACAGATGCCCAGACTATGATTAGTCTTTCTGCCAAGGAAAGGGAGCTGGATGTCATCTTAAAAGCTTTTCTAAGGCAAGAAGCCCTAATGAATATACAGTACATGTATACCACATGTATACATGTACAACTTTTGTACATTTTATGCAATTTTATGGAATTTCAGCCTATGTAGAACCGAATGAGATAGCCTACTGTTCTTACTTTAGCATATTTTATTGTTTTAAATGCTGCAGTAAAACAACTAGAAATGTATCACAGCTGATACCTGGGGCATGACTGGACCACAACATGGTGGAGTTGGCTGATAACAATGTTATTGTATTTCTATTGTATTTAATGTATTGTATATGTTAGTCCCTAAGCATAAGATGGGCTCTGTGAAACACAATCAAAACAGTTGTGTGAATATAAACTGCTTACCTTTCAGCGGGTCTTCCTCTTCAAGTTGTTTTCTCCACTTTCTTGTATCCTTCGGTTTGTCATCATCGTCTTCACGGAGCTTCTCTGTTTCCAACAACAGGGTTTTTCTGGGGGATAGTTTAGTGATTGTTGCTTTAGTGTCTGGAGACACAGACGCGGATCTATGAGGACTCCTGCTAGTCGACTCGGACGACACGATGACCAATGAGCCCCATAACAGAACCAGTGTGGAGGACCAGTGGAGGACAGCTCCGGCCATGCTGCTCTACTGGTATGACCTGCACATGGAGGCTCCTCCGACCCGAGGCTCCACACAGGCTGAGGTTTGCGGCCTTATAGACTTTACGGTTTAGAAGCAATTCTCTTACGCTCTTTAACTTCTAGTTTAGTTCAATCAACAGTGCTGTAGTGATGGGTCGTTCGCGAACGAATGGCTCTTTTTGAACGGCTCTCTTTGGTGAACGTAGGGAACCGATTCTTTTTGGTGAACGATCCATTTGGTTTGGCTCTTTTCCCCCGTTAGCTAACATTATGTGACCAGACAGACAGTGGCGTTGTGAGCGCTGCGGTTGCTACATTAATGTTAAAATGCACAAGCACAACTCTTTAACAGGTTCAATGGTTGAGTGAACTAAGTAAAAACAATAAAACTAGTGTTTTGTTACTCAGCTCGCCTCGTATGTGCCTACGTTTGAACCAGTCTCAACACGTTAATTTGCTAATACACTCTATGGAAACTCAACGTCATACGACACTTCAGTCTTGAAACTGACAGCATTATTTTCTATCAAGTAAATCATATGTGAATATTCTGTAAAGAATAAAATAAAAAATCAAGTACCAAATAATAGCGTATTTCTTGTGTATTAATTTTTTTTTGTCACTGTCTATTCTATATCGTTCTATGCCGGCTGGATTAGCTATATAAAATGTTATATAATAATGGTGTAGAATTTTTTTATTTGTGGAATGCTATTGTTTTGTAAGCACGCTTAAATGTTTCATGATCTGTCAATTATATGAGCTGTGCAATTAGGCTAGTATTACATATATTGCAGTAGGCTATAATAAGTGCTAAACAAATTCCTGTAAAGCCAAATAAAGTATTACGTTCAAGTCCATGTCCGATGAGCAAATCAGAACTAAGAGCCATGAGTGTCGAATTACACATAGGGTACCCCTTTGGTGAGATTTGTCCATGAGTATCGAATTACAGGTTACCCCTAGATTTGACTAGGGGTGTGGAAATTTCTCGATTCTAAGATGCATCGCGATGCGGACATGTACGATTCTGCATCGATGCAGTGACAGAACATAATCGATTATAGCCTACTAACGTTGATGTAAAAAAAAAAAAGCGCTGGCAGCGGCTATTTTCAATGCAAACCCTATGAAGTTCAGCGCTTTTGGTCGCTCTGCTCCCAGTGCTCTGAGTTGAAAATAGTTCAACTTTTGGAGAAGCGTCGCGCTCATCAATGTCACGTCTCTCTTGTCAGCCAATCAAAATTGAGGAGGGGGCGGGACATACGATATCAACATTGTCAACAAAGGCGGAGGAGAACCTTATACAGGCTGTCATGGACAACCCAGTTGTACTACACAAAAATATTTTCGAAGGCACCACTCATGTGGAGAGCTGCTGCCAATGCCAGGACGCGATGTCTCTCCATTGGTTCAAATTAATTTATAATCAAAATAGACGGGATACGCTAGTGCAGGCCTGGCCAACCCGCGGCTCTTTGTCTGGTTTCATGCTCTTACGTTCATATTGAATTTGTGGTTTTTTTTAGGGCTGTCAAAGTTAACGCGTTATCACAGATGTTGCGCCAAGGATGCGCAATGACGCTACCGTGAGGCGCGCGACGGGCTCCGAGTCAGCGTTCTGATGGGGGGGCGGGTCCGTTAATTCGCGGTTCTGATGGGGGGGGGGGGTGGGTCCGTTTATTTGCGGTTCTGATGGAGGGGGGGGGGGTAATTCGGAGCACCCCCGAATTAACTAGATAAGACTATGAAAATGTTATTGCCCTGGCAGTGGCTACAAATATTATTGGTGTGTGTGAGAGGAAGAGATGTTCATGTGTGTGTGAGAGGAAGAGATGTTCATGTGTGTATGATGTGGCTCTTTGCAGTAACACAGTTAAAAAATTGGCTCTTCGTCTCTGACTGGTTGGCCACCCCTGCGCTAGTGTGACGTCACAACGAAGGAATGTGGAAGCGCTAGAAGAAACACGTGAGAAGCGCTCTGAAAAAGAGGTTGTGGTTATTGAGCTGCATCGAGATGCATCAAGATGCATCGTAGAATCGAATCGAATCGAATCGTGGACAGCTGAATCGTAATCGAATCGAATCGTGAGGCCAGTGAAGATTCACAGCTCTAGATTTGACCCAAATGAAGTCACCTTACTTTGCATATTCTCCGAGATGCACGTGAAGCAAAGACGCTAAGAAGAAGATAACATGAGTGACAATAGAAAACTAAGTATCATTTGGACCAAGGGGAGCATTTCCATGAAAGCTGGATCTACAAACAACCTCCACAGGCACATCAAAACAAAGCACCCCACAGTGCAGATGACACAGGTCAGTGTTGCTAGCAGCAGTGTGCCTACCACTGCTTCAGATGGTGGAACTAGCGCTTCCACTTCTACTTCTGGAATAACCACTACTGCCACAGTGTCCAGCAACACTGCTGTTAGTGCATCAAGACCAATAGTTGGAGTCCAAGCTTCACTGAGCCAGTATATGACAAAAGCCCTTGGTCAATTGGTCAATAGCTAAACTGATTGCCCTTGATTACCAGCCCCTTTCAATTGTCGAAGACAAGGGATTCAGAAGCTTTACCAACGCACTCAATCCATCTTATATTCTGCCCAGCAGGAAGACCCTCTCCAAAAGTTTGATCCCGCAGCTGTACGACAAAACACGGGCTGCACTACAGGAGAGAATTGATAAAGCATCAGCAGTCTCTCTTACTACAGACTGCTGGACATCTATTGCCACCTGCAGCTACATGTCCATTACATGTCATTTTGTAGAGGACTATAAGATGTTCTCCTGCCTCCTTGACTGCTTTCAATTCACAGAATGCCACACAGCTGACAACCTGGCCGACGAACTGCTTCGAATTGCCAGGGAATGGCAGGTCATGGACAAGGTAGTTGCTTGTGTTAGCGATAATGCAAGCAACATTACCCTAGCCATCCGTAAAACAGGGTGGCTGAATGTGCCATGTTTGGCTCATAATCTGAACTTGATTGTTAAAGATGGATTGAAGAAAATCAAGCCCACTCAGGAGAAGGTGAAGGCCATAGTGGAGTACTTCCATAGGAGCACACTTGCGGCAGAGAAACTGAGAGCAACACAGCGCCAGATGAACCTGCCTGAGTGCATCAATGGCCCAACGGTTCCACAGGATGGAATTCAATCCCATCTACTCTGAGGCAGTGATTCTGGACCCAAGGTTCAAAAAACAGGCCTTTGGTGACGCCAGAGCTGCTGACGAGGCTCTGCAAAGAATTGCAGGAGCTGCAGGGAGAGTCACCCTGCAGGCTGAGGCGGCAGAGCAGCAGGAAGCAGGAGCAGCAGCTGGGCATACTCCATAAGAGAGCTCTGCCATTTGGAGCCTCTTTGAGGAAAGAGTATCTGGAGGCATGACGAGACGCAATGCCACAGCGGATGCAATAATGGAGGTCCGGTCCTATCTGGAGGAGCCCCTGCTTCAAAGAACTGCTGACCCCCTGGAGTGGTGGAAAAGCCGGGCCATGTACCCCCGTCTTGTTAAAGTCATGATGACCAGGCTTTGCATCACAGCCACTTCTGTCCCTTCAGAAATAATATTTTCCAAAACGGGACAGATAATCACAGAGAGAAGAAACCGACTCAGCCCAGCTAAAGTGAGACAACTTGTCTTTTTGAACACAAACCTCCCACTGAACCTGACCTAAGAGGAAGGAAGAAAATTGGTTAAGCAACACTGTCTTGTAGTGGTTGTTGGTAGTAATAGTGGATTACTACAGATTAAATTTTTTGCACTTTATTATTTATAATACTTTTATTTACAGATTATGCCATCTCTGACTTTTTATTTGTGTTGAATTATTTTTGTATATTAAACATGATCCTATTATGTATGTTCTTACAATGTCCTAAGAGAAAAGTTTATTTCACAGAAGAAAAGCAACACTGGTTAAGTTACTCTGTCTTGTTGGTAGTAATAATGGATTACTACAGATTTTTTTTGCAATCTTGCACTTTTTGCATTTTGTTGTGTTTATTATTATTTAAGTATTATATTAATCTGTTGAAATTGTGTTATTTAATTATTTTTAAATAAAACATTTGATTGTATGATGTATAGCCCACTTTTTTTCAACACACAAATATGTTCTGATTCTTAAATAATTAAAACTAATCATCATTGCTATATTGCTAGTTGAAATCTTTATTATGGCAGACCTAATATAGGCTACTAGTCAAATTAAAAGAAAGACTAGTAGACTTTTTTTTTTTATATCACATTAGTATCATAGTTGAAGGATGAAGTGATCTAGTCGTATTTAATTAAACTGTGGGTAATTAATAATTAATATAACACATTAATCAATAAACATAGGCCTATACATTACACTAAATAAAACCATAGAAATGTCACGGACACCGTGGCAGCACTGTCGTATGCGTCCGACACTCACAGGACGTAAGTGGAAAATCAAACTGCATTTTTTTCGAAAAACCGGAACTATAAGTGAACGAAGAGCCAAATGAGAGCCAAATGAACGGCTCTTTTTAGTGAACGGAGCCAAAAGATCCAGCTCCTCGAAAAGACTCGGAATGCCCATCACTACAGTGCTGGTCGTGGTGGCGTAACTCCAGCGACCTCTTGCGTCGTTGACAGCACACTGCAGGCCTGCAGGGACTGAATGTTGCTGGGTAGTAATGTCAACAACAATAGTATATTCAATTTATTCAGAGGAAACCCCTTGAGATGAAGCATCTCGTTTTCGAGGGGAACATACATTACAAACATACAGACAGACAAAAGCTCTCCCTCACACCAAAACCACCCATATCCTCCCCATACCAACCATTAGTTATTAGTTAATAAACAGTTACAGTTAGGGTCATTCATGTACACATAGACACAGAAAAGGAAAGAAACAAATAAACACGCAAAACAAAACAACAACAAAAATAAAGAAAAATAATCAAGCATGAGGAAAACAGTTGCAGCTTGTATGCAAATGATTAAGAAGAGACCTCTTCTTAATCTCTGAGGTAAGCCATTCCAAGTAGAAGGGGCTTTAAATTTAAAGGCTCTCCTCCCAATTTCTTTGGCTATACTTGGAACAAAAAAGAAAAGATGGTCCGTATCTCTTAGGCAGTGATGAGTTCTGAATGGACACCTCAAAACAAATCTGCAGAGACTATTATAAATCACATTCAGAGGTTTGAGATTGGTTTCGGCTGTGTTCTGATAAACAACATCCGCATAATCAATTATAGGCAATAGAAGTTGAGTAATAATTTGTAATCTAATTTGTTTTGTAAAACAATTAATTGAGCGATATAACATTCTTAAGCTGCAGTATGAGGACTGTTGTCTGCAGGTGGCCGGACCTGTTGGAAATTAAATGTTGTATACGTCTATTATTGGACTATTGTTGGATTGTTAGATTTGCACTGTTGTATTATTGGACTATTAACTATTGACTATGACTTAAAATTACACTAGATGCACGCTATTGTTGGAGTTAAACTATTGGATTTTTTTAAAGGCTATTATTGGATTTTTTTAAAGGCTATTATTAGATTTTTTGGACGATTGGTCAACTGTATTATTGGACTGTTATTGGACTTACAATTACCCTAGACTTACAGGGGTAGACCTACAATTACACAAGAAACTCATATTTATCATCACATGTTGCTGCTACTATCTACTATCTACTAGTTACCAATTACTATTTCATGATAGTATAAGAATATTACTGTATTACTGCATACTGCATTGGCTTGCCTTGGACAGCTGACATTTCCACAATAACTTCAATCATGTGGGTCAATCATGGACTTTGATTAAGTTTGTAGTTTTAATTTAATGGAATAACATTTCACGAGATAGCAGCAGTTTACACACAAATAATCCAGACAGTGGGAGAAGTCGTCCCAGAGCCAAGCAGAGAGGATAGGGGGCGGGGTTTCAGAAGGCCCCTCCCACCAGGTCCATCCAGTTCAGCATTCAGCCACAGCTTCTGAAGGGTCAGCATCTAGAGGACTACTCCAACATGCACTACTTGGATTATTTCATGTCCCTTTGCATCTTCTTTGGGGTTGAGTTCATAAATTTTTTTTGTTCTTTCTGATTTATGTCTTTTTCTCCTAATTTGTTAATTATTTTATTGAATGCATTTTCCTTTAGGGACATGTGTGAACAGCCTGAAGACACTACCTTTAGACACTGCTTTGATACTTTTTATTTGCAACCATTATATGTCAGCCTAACAGTTTCTCTTGCAGAGAGTCTTTTACTCGTGATTCTGCCAGACTCAGATGTATGTCTGTAAGAGGAGGCTGGATGTTATGTTCCTAAGGGGTCCGAGGGGTAAAGGCACTAACACAACAACCAGAGGAGGAACACATGGACGAGACTGTTACACCCCCAGGTGGCTCAGAGTAGTATGAGAGAGTGCAATCACAAAAGGCATGGAAACCATGTGCAAAAATCATTTATATGGATTTACAATAAATAACACAAGGAGCAAGAGGAGCTAAACAGTGGCACCAAACAAAAAGACAATACAAAAGGTACATAACTAACAAAACACTACACATGACCGCAACCAAAAACAGAGCTCTGCCACAGCACTCTACCAGAATCTGAGCATCTCTCTCAACTGAAGACAAAGGGGACTATTTATAGGGTGGGACTGGTTGATTACTGATCTGTAACAGGTGCTGATGATTGACAGGAACCAAGGTGCGCACATCTGAGATCAGGAGAGTAGGAGGATGAGAACAGAAGGGGGAGACAAAAACAACACAACACCAAAACAGAACCAAAAGAAAACAGGCCCATAACAAGACATACAAACCCCATATGTAACAGAGGCACAATTGACAAGTAAAGGGGGATTTATTAGGGACAACACAGGGAAGGGTAAGGGGACCGATAATGGAGCTAAAGAAAAGCAACAAAACAAAACCTACTACTAAAGGTACTACTACCTGTTACTAAAGGTTAAACAAAAAAACAAACCCCTGACTAGCCTAGCTAGCAAAAAAATAAAACAAAACATACACGGGTGGCGTCCACCAATACACTAGTGTGTCTAGACAGAGGTTCAGCTACGTGTGTGTAATGTACAGGGTATGCCAGCACCTGCACCTGCTTATTAGTTTGTTTTTGTGACAGAGGGGGGGTGAGTAGGGAGCCATTATTTTTGTTAACCGCTATATTATTTATCCAGTTTAGCCACAACATCGCAGAGCATCCTGTACAGTAAAAGCGATCTATTCTTTTTCTGCGTCTACAATAAAAAGCAACTATACCGCAGCTACCAACACATGCTCTCTTACTTGAACACAGCGTGTCGGACAAATCTCCTTATATTAGCCTGTCAGCGGCTAATTGTTAACTTTGATAGTCACCCTCGGGCCTATGCCCGCTATCCTGGGCCCCTGTTTTGAACAAGTTTATTATTTATATGTGCCCTCGCTAATATTATAATGGTGGCCAGCCACAGCTATTTGTGATGTCACTAGAGGGTAGATGTTAGGATAGTCAACTTCACACCTGGTGGTAATCAACGTCACACCAGGTGGTAATCAATGTCACCCAGGCGGGTTGTTATGAGTGTGGCAGCGCCAGGGAAGAGAGTTTAGAGAGCAGCCGACTGCCCTCTCAGCCGCTTAGGTTAATCTTCTGCACAATGGAACACTGCTATTCCTGGAGCAGCACTGCTGCCTGTGTTTATAGGAGGAACTAACATACAGCACCTTACTTTCTCTCTCTCTGTCCCACACACGCATGCATGCACGCAGCGCACACACACACACATACATGCACACCCACACAGACTATCGCTCACTGTCGCCTCAAGCACATGCACACCCCCCCTTCTCTCTCTCTCTCTCTCTCTCTCTCTCTCTCTGACTCACATGATGTAAAGCAGCGTGATGGAATTCTGAACACTACATTTTGTAAAGTAAACTATTTATAACCCCTCATAACCCGGGCAGCGAGAGATGTAGCAGCAGTTGTTGTTGTTAGCAACGGCGAGAGAAAAAATAAAGTTGAACACTTTCCACGAGACGGCAGCTGCTGAGTTTTCTGTTACCCATCAGCCCCCACTCACAGCAACCTGCTGCAAGTGACGAGGAAGGAGGAGGAGGAGGAAGAGGCTGAGGATGAAGTCAGAGCTGATAACGCTCCCACTAAGAAAACATCATGGCTGACGTTTGAACCTCAGCATATCTTCTCCGTTTTATTTTTTGTTAAGTTTAGCTCAGGCGGACTGTGGGACACAGGAAAAGGGAAAGGATAGGTTCTTATCATCTCTCGGCGCTGAAGAAATGTGTTTTCCGAGACGGTACGATGGAAACGTCCAAGTGATAATTACACGAGACAAGTAAAAACAAAGCAGAGAGGAGGCGTATTATTTCCCTTCCTTGTGGTTCAGACTGATGTGTTTCACAGTGTCGGTGGGGGACACCTGTAGTCCCACAGCTATAACACTGTTATAAGGCATTATACCACAGTCTGGGTGAATATTCTTTTCTGATTGGCTGGCAGGTGTGCGTTAACACCGTTTAATGCACACATACGGAGTTCGGCTCGAGTTTAATAACTTCTTAATTAATTCGCTAGCAGAGTTAACAACTTGATAAACTAAGACTGGGAAGGAAAACATACCAATTTCTGAAGAATGGGACACAGTCGAGGAAAAATGTATATCATACTTTGTAATGAGTTACAGAGATGGAGCCATAGCCTTCGCTTACCTCGCCCCGTTGTGATTTATACCGTGACTAACCGACATGGTTGTGAAAGAGACTCAAATTATTCCTTGTCATGACAACGGTAAGCTCTTACTTCATAAACTTTCAATTTGAAGTGCAAAACTTTTACCAGAATTTGCGAATGATGTTATTATACATTGTTGGCTAATGACCATCGAATAAGCGGGAATAATCAGCTTGGAGGTGTACGTTACACGGTTTTACTTATTTTACTTACTTATACCATAGTCTGGGCGAATAGGCCTACCCTTTTCTAATTGGCCAGCAGGTGTGCATTAAAACCATGCATTGCACACGTTGGCTCAAGTTTATTAATCACCATTCTAAATTCATCCGCTACCCAACCTGTGTGACATGGTGTGATCCTTTTGAACACAATAACCATCATATCAGACATACTGCTATGATGGTGGACCATAAATCAAACTTAATGCTTGTAACAAGTTACAGCAAGGGTGCCATAAACTTCACTTACTTCACCTTGATTTATACTGTGACTAACCGGCTTGTTTGTAAAAGGGAAAATAATAATTATTATTCCTTGTCATGACGACGGAAAGCTCTTGCTTCATAAACTTTGTGTGCAAAACATTCCAGCCGTGGTCGGATATGGAAAAAACAAGTATTTTTCCATGTTAATACATCATACATTACATTGCAATAAATATCACCTATTTTCTGCAAGTTAGTCAACAATGAGTTGACAATTTATGATCTTTGAAAGTTAAAATCGTCATTTATTTCAGTGATTTGATCTCAATTTAGTGCTTTGCGCAGTATTGGGGCAGGATCCTCACTGCCCTGCTTTCGCTGGCAGATTTATAATTTCTCCTTGTGGTCAAAGATGCGAACTGCAAGAAGCACCAATAGAGGATCATTTGGAGCAGGATTTAGATTGCCCCACGACCTTTCTCTGCGGCCCTCTAGCATTACAATGTTCTTGAATTAGTCCACACGTTCAGACTACTAACTGGCAGTCAGTGACTGCAGAAATTGGCGAACGCTCTGCAGGCATTGTCGAACAGTGTAGAGTTTCTTCAACTCTTTGAACAACAAAAAATGGATGAAAAGTTAGTTATTAAGCAGCTTGGCCCTGAGACACCAGATATTAATATTATTAATATTATTTTATTTTTATATTTATATTTTATATTGTTGGCTAATAGGCTAAAAAGGTGTGCGTTAAACGGTTTTACATTTGACACACTTGCAGAGGCAAGGTAATACTTGATTTTGCATTCTACAGTCTGTTATTTCTCCATAGCAGACCCTACAATGAATAAGAGACCATTGACACATTTATTTTTGCAGGGTGATTATGCTTCATTGTCATGGTTTATTTTGCAATAATGACCAGCATTATCCCTTACATATACCCCATGATACCAGGGTCTACTTATTACTCATTACTCATCACATTTACTTCAGTTCTGTTCTATTTTTATTCCTCAATCATTGATAATATTGGTCCTATGTAGTTCTGGGTTTTGCTTGCTTGGATCATGGGCAGACTTGCTGTTGTCTATTTCAACCTTGAGCTCTATCTGAGGCACCTGCTATTGCCTTCTGTCTGTCCCATAACAGTTTACATTTCTCCCACTCGGCGAATGTCTCTCGTAGATATGGAAAATCCCAGTTTAGTTCTCCCACCCTCTCATATACAGTATTCGGGCCAGTGGCTACTTTAGACGTGAGATTAGAGACGTTATTCTGACACCAAGTTGTTATGCGCACCTTCGAGTGGTCATCTACTGTGGCTGGAGTTCGGGTTCTGGTTTAGATTCAGGTTCTGGATTGTCTGTAGCAAAGCAGTGAGCTCGGAAATCAATGTGACACAAGGCAGTATCTCTCGGAATGATTCAAATTTATTCAGATACATAGAGCATATATACATTTTGAGATGGGAAGAACAGAGGAGCATTTACATGTAGACACAACAAATCATCTTGGGAAGCAGACGTGGAGACGCTCCTGCACCCCCGCCTCCCAGACAGCCATCCAGGGAGCAGGGACAACAAGGCCTTACATGGAGACCCTTCCGTCCCCAACCCCCAAACAGCCAATCCAGTAAAGCAAGGACACCGGGCCCCATGTGGATCTGTAACAGACCAACAGACAGTTAACTTGTGAAGCAGGGATACCACGGCCTCACGTGACACACATGGAGATGCACCCATCATTATCCCCCAGACCACCAGCCCAGGAAGCAGGGACAGCAAGGTCTCACGTTGAGACGCTCCCGTTCCCACCTTCCAGACAGTCAGTCCAGACAAAAGAGGCAACACGTTCCCACGTTCGACGACAACAACACTCGACAACAACAACACAAGCGAGTACATCTCAGAGGCCATCTCCCAGGGCCAACTGATAAGAGTGAAGCTAACTAGTCACATAGGCCAAACAGCTAACTAGTCACATAGGCCAAACAGCTAACTAGTCACATAGGCCAAACAGCTAACTAGTCACATAGGCCAAACAGCTAACTAGTCACATAGGCCAAAAAGCTAACTAGTCCCAACAGAAGCTGCGCATAACAGGTTCCTAAGGTGAGGAAGATCAAATTCCATTTTCAATCAAATCTCAAAACATACCTTTTATATCCTTCTCCTCATAAAGCCTTTGGTCATCTTTGTTCTCTAAATCTACCCCTCAGATGTATCACCTGCCATTGCTCTAATGATGTTTGACTTTCAACTTATTTTATGTTGTGTTGTTCGGTGGGTTGACCACACAGTCAAACTGAAGGTAACCCGTGCAAAGAACAGCAGACTGGTGTTACCGGGAGCAGGAGAGGAGTCTCCTTCTCTGTAACCGCCAGTTACCCAGAGGTGGAGAGCCGACGTCATGGAAACCAGATACGGTGGCTGACAGCAGCATGAGCTCAGCCACTCTCCGCTAACTCATGACTACATCTTTATACACACACACACCCGCACACACACATCTGCACACACCTGCACACACACACATACACACATCCGCACACACACATCTGCACATACATGTACATACACGCGCACACACACATGCATATATATACTGTATATATATGCAGAGACACACACACACACACATGCATATATATACTGTCTATATATATAGACAGTATATACACACAAACACACACACACATGCAGACACACTGTCTACCTTTCACACACAGACCTACAGGCTTGTTCCACAGGATATTCTCTCTTTCTCTGTCTGTCATCTCTATCGCTCCTTCTCAAATAAAACTGTCAGTTTTATTTGTTCTGTTCCACGCTACTGCATGGTGGGACGCAGTTGCTGCCAGGGAATGTGCAACACACACACACACACACACACACATCTGTGGCTTACTGCGCGCCATGATGTCACCTGGTAAAAATGTCGTTATCTGCTCCGATTCAGGGTGGAGGTTCACCGTCTCCCAGGGACACACTCTGTGGGTGGGGTGTAGCGCAGGTGAGACCTGCTCTGAACTGGTACACACCTCACACAGAGGTACAGGCCTGGCTACGGTTACAGTAACAACACCTGCACTGTAACCGAGCGACTGGAGACCCAAGGAACACTGCTTACATTGTACTGATAACTGTAATGTTGAATGAACATGTTTGCAGTACTGCATACATGGTGAATAAACTATAAAATATGAAAAAGTATTTAGAGGAAGTACTAACAAAAATGCTTTGCTTTGTTCATTTTTTGTGGGGGATTTAAAGTGGAATTAAATGTATTAAAGACATTCTTGGTTCCCTTAGAAAAAGTCTTAAAAGAAAAAATATGATTTGTTCAATAGAAAGTGTTCAACAAAAAGGAGATTTTTTTTTGGTTGGTCTTGTCTCTGTCTTGTCTTGTCATTTCTGGGACCAGTTCCTGGCTGGTAAACAGAACGAGAGGAGAGGTGTGGTCCCTCACCGCAGCACAATGTCAGAGTGCTCCCCTTGTCTTCGCACGGCGAGAGAAGTGAACACAAACAGCCCTTCAGAGGACTCACTCCTCTCACGAGGGCTTGGAGGTGCAGCAGCCGTATTCATTATGCGCGGTGACAAAAGGAAACATCGACCCGTATTTGTCAAGAGCAACACGGCAATACCTCCAGGTGATGACAGCAGCCAGTACCCAGCCCTATCAGTTCTAACTTTCCAAGTTCCCAACCCTATTAGTTATTCTATCAACAAGAGAGATATTTTGGCTGCTGTGGCGCCGGGCTGAGATGTCTCCTCTCCTGCTGGTGTGGAGGTATGTGGAGTATGCAGGAGGGCCGGCGGCTCCCGTGGGGCTGGGCTCCAGGCCTGCTCTGCTGCCGGGAGAATGTACCCACCACCCAGCCGCCCAGACACTGGAAGAACAGTCACCCATTAACGGGGACTGTCTGACATCTTTATGTTATTGTTTTTTTTCAGCTGGTTCTGTCAGTTTGTGCTCTTTTTCCTGCTAGAAGGTTAAGCATGAAATATACAAAAATCTAAACACCATCATCATCGTCATCAAGTTTCTACATTATTTGAGTAAGACATTCTAAAAAAATACATTGTAATGCAAACATACAGGGCCATTTTGTTCAATAGTCTAAAGGTAAGGTAAATAGGCCTCATTGAAATACTGACTACACACACACGCACTCATGCACGCAAACACAGGCAGGCCCTTATATGAAATGTGCACAGATAACGGTCTGTCTATTCTTCACATCTCGTGTGTTGTTGTTGTTGTTGTTGTAATTCTTGGTATTGTGGAAATATGATCCGTGTTCAAATCATGACATCGTCACAAAACGTTGTTCAAAAGTTGTCACGCATCATCAAACCCTGTATTGTTAAAACGTGCCCAGCGACAAAATGTACTCGGTGCATTACGGGCGACATTTTAAACCCTGGTTTGAGACCCCTCAAGCCCCTCCCCCTCTGGTTTGAGACCCCTCAAGCCCCTCCCCCTCTGGTTTGAGACTCTTCAAGCCCCTCCCCCATCTGGTTTGAGACCCTTCAAGCCCCTCCCCCTCTGGTTTGAGACCCCTCAAGCCCCTCCCCCTTTGGTTTGAGACCCCTCAAGCCCCTCCCCCTCTGGTTTGAGACTCTTCAAGCCCCTCCCCCTCTGGTTTGTGTTGCCGGTGCGGTTGAGTTGAGGGACGGACGCGCTGGTTCAAACCAAGTTGTCAACGTAGTGTGGAGGAGAAAAGTTTCAAGACGTGAAGACGCCACGCAGCAGGGACTAGGCATGGGTTGTGCCCATAGCAAGGTAGGCTCTTTGAACGTGTGTCGTGTCTCAGGGTTCGGTTTGACGCAGATGAAGTAAAATGAATGAGGATGAGGACGCGACGTTGTTTTTTTTGTGTGTGTCTGCAAGCCGCCTTTGTCGCTTCGAGGCACGGCCAGTTGGCCACAGGACGGCTGCCCGATGCGTTTGTGAACTTGGTTTTGTGCCGTTTGATACAGACCTGTGCCTACTCCATCCTCACGAGTTGTCCAAAGACATGGATTGCGGTTGTTTTTCTGTTAAAAGGCAACACAACTTTACTTGAGTCTCCCTTTACTTTACTCCCCACACATCTGGTTTCAATCGTGCATCCTCTTTCGTTTAGTGCGGTAACGCCACGGTGCAGGTGGCCTGGCTGTTATCTAATGTGCGCTTTAATGAGGAAATTGGGGCGATCCGGGCGTCACACGGCGACAACATTTGTCGTTTTGTTTGTCGTATGGGTCACTATATGGCGGTAACGTGTTGCTGTTCGTCATGACGTGAGTGTCAGCCTCCGCTAATCAGCACGGCAGCAACTCTTCTTTGTTCGTCATCATTTCCAAAAGTTCCACGTCCGACTAGACTACACTACACTACTATTGTCGTGTCGGTACGTCTCGTTGTTTGTTCATTGTATTTTTCAGGCGGCGGCGGCTTTTGGAAATGAGTGTCTCTGTCTCATCGTTGAACAGGCAAACAATCGCCCAGTGTCCTGAAAGCACATTGATTTGGTTGAAGTCCGTCAGACTCATTGTCCACATGTGGCAGCTGAGCCACAGCCTGCATGTGGAGGGTTTGTTGCACAACATGACAACCCTTTTTTCAATTGATCGTTGAAGCTAAATCTTAAAAAAACAAAAAAAAAACAAGGTCTGTGTAATTGTGTGTTTCCCCAGCTTGGCCTAACTAACTAGGCATATTGTGTGTCTGTCAAATGGCCATTTGTTTGGCCTAATCAATGCCACAATCTTCCAACACAAAACAGCATATATAAGCGATAGACGTATAGTTTCTCATACTCTGCTGTGCCCTGAAGGTCAGGTCACACAGATGTTTGAGAAAGTGGTGAGAAAAGTCGGCTACACTGCAGAGACGGAGACGGGTTGCGGTAACACATTTGCCAACCTGTTGTGTTGTTGGAGGCAATGTAAGTCTACGGCATTAAAAAACACACGAGTGGTTTCATCTGCCGTGCTGGGAGAACAACGGACACGGTCATGTCTGGTTGTTTCTCTCTACGGCATTAAGAAGACACAGAATGAGTGCTGTAGATGTACAAGGCATCTGGGATGGACCAGGGCCCTGAGAAGTAATGAGGCCTGCTGGACAGATGTAGGGATGGACGGACAACAGAGAGAGAGACAGAGATAAAGAAAGACGGACAGAGAGAGAGTGTAGAGGGAAAGAGGGAGAAAGAAGACAAACAGTTGGAGATGGAGAGAGAAAGAGGGTAGAGAGAGAGAGGGAGACAGAAAGACAGAACTCATTTAATTGACGTTAATAAAATTAATTGGTTCCAGTTTGTATTTTTGTGTACGATTTGGCAATGCACAAATGTTTTTGTTATGCCAATAAAGGAAATCCAAGTGAACATTGAATTGACAGTCATGGAGAGACAGAGGAGGAGAGAGAGGGAGAGTGAGGGAACCAGAGACCAACCACTCCGGCCGTTAACTCGTAGTGTTGATCACCAAACCATCTGTCGGCCGCCGGTGCTGGCCTCCCCGACTCAACAAGCAACTGGACAAGTGTGAACATGGAGGACCAACAGGAGACGCGTCCCGGGGTCGACCAGGACAGACGTTTCAGCCGACACACACCGGGGGCCTCAATCACATAAAAAAAGGCCCCAAAAAGAAGTAAACATATAAAAGGTATATCCTACAGATTTTATGGCAGCTGCTTTCTCCAGCTGCCATAAAATCTGATAGGTGTTTTAGCTGCAGCCTTTAAATTTTTTCTTGTTTGCCAAGATCCACCAATTTGGTGTTTTATGGTAAGACACACTGTTGTCTAGTAGGTCATTCCCGTGAGCTAGCCTTTTTTCATTTTTACGGGAATTGTAATTATATTCTGCAAGTCTCACTTCAAAGTATAATGTCTTGTACATAGTCAGCCGGTGATTTTTTTTTAAGAAGAGACTTTACAATGTAACACACATGTATCAAATTAACCTCTTTTGATATCTGGGCCAAATCGAAGCATTCACCAAACACTCCTCACAGTGTGTTGGAGAGGGTGGAGGAAGGGAGGTCTGCACTACCTTGGATGAAAAACAATCTCTGTAGGGTTCGTTTTAAAGTTGAGGTGGGAGAACATCTGATTAGGATGCGCCTCCCTTTGGAGGTTTTCCGGGCTCGTCCAACTGGGAGGAGACCCCGGGACAGACCCAGAACTCGCTGGAGGGATTATATATCTCGTCTGGCCTGGGAACGCCTCGAGACCCCCCAGGAGGAACTAGAGAGTGTGGCTGGGGAGAAGGAAGCCTGGGGGGCCCTGCTTAGCCGGCTGCCACCGCGACCCGACCCCGGATAAGCGGACGAAAATGGATGGATGGATGGGAGAAATGTTGGGGCTAATTCTGGTATTGCCGGAAAACATTGTTGGAACTCACTGTAATAGAACTTATTCATCTACTGGCCATATTGGTTAGTTGGGTTCAGGCAGCATTCGTGGCAAGGACTGCATCAAGTCACGTCTTAACGCATTGCTGCCCTGGAAGCCTGTCTCAATCCAGACTACTTAACAGGCAACTTCATACAAAAACACATAGGATACTGCCAGCCAGCCAGGTGGCAGAGCGAACATCCTCCCTGTTGTTCCCTGTATCAGTGGCCGTCCCGTCCGCTGCCCTAATATGTTCATGTTGACTCGGGTCAATCGGTCTGTCTTCTCTTTGGTTGTTATGTCACGGTCGTAAAAATGTTTGTAGACCAATGTTCTAATTGTGGGGGTGTTGTTCATTCAGATCTAGGCCGTGGCCGGTAGCCCCAGTGTTCTCGAACGTGACACGGCCCCCCAAAGGAACAGTTCCCTTTAGAACATTTTAAGACTCATGTTTTAATCCTCCAACGTCTCTGTGATCCGTCACAATGGAATGAAACCCTAAACGACCACTAGCCGCTCTTGTGGGTTTTCTTCTTGTACTTCTTTGACTTTTTCTTTTTCTTTTTTCTCCTGTCCTTGATTGCTAGCGTGTCTTGCTCTCTCAGCGTGAAGTCGGTCTGGTCGAGGAAACGTCAGCCCACATGAAGTTGGGTTTATGCGGCCCCGCAGTTAACAAGATGACTCCCAAATCTGCTTCTCGGGTTAGAAGTGAACCGCAGTCCTTGTGATTAATTTCCGCTCCTCAATGAATGGCAGGTGTTGACTGGAGTGGCGGCCCGTTGCCCAGTTTGCCAACCATACCGCATCTTAGCTGGGCGGGGAGGGGGGGGGGGGGGGTGTGAGTGGGTACTCCAACTGGTTTGGTGACATTTGAGGGAAATTAGGCCTGCTTATTTAGCCTATATATGTATTGCCCTTTGGGTCTTGGGTAAACGGTGAGGAGGATGTTGGAAATCCTGGAGTTAAACTAAAATGACCTCAGCTCTTGTTTGTGCATTTTCCTTCTTTTTTTCAGTGTGTCTTTAATTAAAGTCACAGGATTAGTTGTTAAATGCTATCTGTCATACTTCAAATGTTTTGTGGTGGAGAAAAACTTCTTCCGCTGGGAAGTTGAGCTCGTGTGAGTGCATGTTTGCGCACACATGTAACAAACATGTACACGCCTGCCATTACGGTACGAGGCTTCGGGCCTCAAGACTTGGGGTTTCCGTAGGGTATTGTCAATAATGTCATTGTATTAGACAAAAGCAATTGATTTAAATAGATGATCACTAAGAAGTCTTGCGAAAACCTGCATCAAGGTTTTCTTATTTCTCACAGGGATTACATTGAACGAAATTTGTTTAGCATTCACACAAATGCCTTTGTGGCGGCCTGTTTGGTGAGATGCCTTTCTGACAGCTAACGGAATAACACCAACGCTGACATACACCGTAGGCACAACTGTGTGTGTGTACACATGGTGCGCCATGTCCAGCGGATGCTACGCTTTTATTACTCTCATACAGTCAAATGTTTAGCCTAAATAAAACACAGATCTCACAGAGAATGAAAGAGCCAGGAAGAGAGGGGCACAGAGAACAGGAGACTAGTTATGCAGTGAGAACAAAAGAAAAAGCTACAAAAACGAGGAAAAGAGGGCGAAAACCAGGGTGAGACGAGGGGGAGAGGGTGTCGGGTGATGAAAACCAGAGGGGAATGACAACTAGGCGTAAGAGTGGGAGAGATAATGAGAACTAAGGGGGGGGGATTATAATGACAACTAGGGGTGAGAGAGGGGATGGTAATGAGAACTGAGGGGGGGGGTCATGAAAAGTAGATGAGAGGCGGGATTATAATGAGAACTAGGGGTGAGAGAGGGGAGGGTAATGAGCACTAGGGGTGAGAGAGGGGAAGGTAATGACAACTAGGGGTGAGAGAGGGTAGGGTAATGACAACTAGGGGAGGAGTGGGAGATCATGAAAACTAGGGGAGAAAGGGTGGGGGTAATGGGAAACTAGGGGTGAGATAGGAAGGGGGGCCGGGGATAATGAAAACAAAGGGAGAGAGATAATGAAACAGACCCTCCGTTGCATCCAGTTAGGCGTCCTCCTGGTTGTGAACGCATGTCCTGGACAGCAAACGTCCGTCACATGCTGCACTCATGTCTGCCCTGTCTCCAGTATTTACTGAGTCCGCCCAAGTATTTATTGTCTCAGCCCCCTTGTTTAAGTAAAGAGAGTAAAATGGTTTAGATAAAGAGGCTAGTCTGTATGCTATGCTGTTTAAGTGCTTGTGAGTGAGTGTTTATAGTGTGTGTGTGTGTGTGTGTGTGTGAGTGTGTGTGCGCGCCAGTGCCAGTGCCAGTTTTGCTTCATTCAATTTCAGTTTGTAATGCATTAGCTACATTAGTTTTTACATTATCAACAGTTTATGTTGACGATGTACAGCCAGCCACATGTCTGCATCTTCAGCTTCATTGTGGAATGAGAGCATTACAGTAGCTCGCTACACTTAACACCTCTGTGAGTTAAAGAGAACTAACACCCCATAATCAACCCTCACAAGCATATCTACATTATATGATCTACATGCTATGGAAAGAACTGAGGAGTACTTCCTGCTTAAATTGCCATTGCATTGGTTTGACATGAGAGCTGAAAATAATACACGTGTGTACTAAAGGAGAAGATGAGATGTTGTTGCATAACCGGTCACATGCAACTCATCAATTGTATCACTTTATTCCAAACATATGACTTCAGGAGTTCAAAGCAATACAAGGAGGCTAGTGTTGACCATGGATTACACACACACACACACACACACACACACACACACACACACACACACACACACACACACACACACGTTTGTGTTCAGATGAGTTACATAATGGCAAGGCTTCAACCTAGGAATATCTCCCTCCCAGAGGAGGAGGAGAGATAGATGAAGAGAGGGAGGGAGAGCCTGGCTGATCAGTGTCCGGTAACACTCAGCAGATTTTATAATCCCCTCACTAGCTGTTCCAGTTGACCAGTGTACTGGTCAACTCTCTCTAGTAGGCTTGTACTAGAGACAGACAACTTCTAATGTTGAAAGGCTTCAATGGATCTTAAAGTTAACTTCAGATAAAACCACCTGCTAAAAGATCAGCACGTGTATAGGCCTACAGCTGGTGTTTAATTGACATTTTATTATTATCATCACGTGCCCGTCCGGAACAGACCGACTGCGTGGCCTCCGGTGTTGCTGCTGCCGCTCGCTCGAGAACCCCTCACCCAAACACACCCACACGCGACACTGCGATTCCTTGACACTGCCTACACTTCCTTGGGTCCTCTGCAATAAACCTGCCAAGTGTGTATTGTCTGAACGGACATGCATACAGACCTCCTTTAATTCTAGTTGGATTGAAATGTGCTGAAAATGTGTCTTCCTCTACATAACCCCCCCCCCCCAAGCACTAACCTGCGTGTTTATATGTCTTAACACTTATTAATGGCACTTAGCATTGTTGTTCGTTCTCAGATGTTGTATCATGCTTAGAATTGCACGCCTGCCCAGCTACTTATGCAGGCAACTTGGCAATTATGAAACTCGTTCTATTCGTCTGGTAAATATGAATGCTCAAACAGCTCTATTCTTATCTTCAGGTACCACAGTGATATATTGCTGCCTCTCCTTCAACAAATGTACTCTTTGTAAGTCGCTTTGGATAAAAGCGTCTGCCAAATGCCCTAAATGTAAATGTAATGTAAATCTTTCCCCTTTGCTCTTTTCACCAGAACAAAAGCCGAAGCAAGAAGAGCAAGGAGGAAAAGAAAAACCAGGATGAAGGAAGTGGTACGTAGAGAGAGTGTCAGTGTCTCTGTCTGTGTGTTGTGTATTTGCTGAACATTATTTTGGGTTTTCCTCCAATTCTTTTCAGCCATCCATTTTAGCAAATGCATTCACTTTGTTTCCCAGCAGCAACAACAACATGGGATCATTCAGACAATACAATAAGGAAGGTGTGGGACAGGATGGATAGTGTAGTAGTGGTGGTGGGTGGTATTATATCCCCCCAACCTGTAGGCATCCGTCAGCAGCATAAGGCTCTTTTAACCTCGGCTACCTAGTTAACTGATGTTTTGTCTTGCATTACACAAATCTGCTGTGACTCACAGTCCATTAATCAACGAAGGCTCAAAATGCTTCCTCTCATCCAGGAACATGTTGTACAGTTTAAAGGATGGAGGGGGTGGGTGGGGAGTGGGGTGCTGGTTCAGCCCGGGATGGGGGAGCAGTGAGCACAGCCTGCAATTATCCCTCCGTGGTTCACCTTGTTGCCGTGTCAGGTCTCAGCAACGCTCCCGTCTCCAAGATGTGGGAAAACAACAGTACACACAGACACACACACACACACATTATTAATAACTATAATAATGCCATAGTGATTGTTTGTCATTTCCAGTTGCTTAAGCCCTTTATGAAAAGCAGAATCATAGGAATTTTCAGTTGTTTGCAAAAAAAAGTCCAACATGTATGAGAATGCATCAAAAATAAACTTGAAACTTTGAAAGCGTACCAAAAATATGCGGCCAGACAAGATAAAATGAGGGGTTGGGGGGATGTTAAACATGACAAGATATTTTTTAAAAGTTAGTTTTTTGTGTGTTTTTATGGACCTTTACAATCGAAAGAGAGAGCGAGAGACGTGTAGGTAGGGATAAAGATCTAGCGGGTTGAACGAGTCATAAATCTGTCCAAGTTGAGATGATTTATAGCCTGACAGCTTGGTGTCAACAAACCTCAAGGTTCGCTCTGTTGTAATCAGCCACTTCCTCCTGGTGACTCCTCCTGTGAGTTGGTGTCAGCCAGGGTTTGACTCAACCCCACGCTGAGATGATGAGATGACAGCACTGTCACGTCCTGCCTAGCCTGGGAACCTCGTCTACATGAATAAAACACTGTGGGGGTGATGATGTGAAGTGTTAATGGATTAATGGTCACATTAAAGAGGTGTACGGCAGCCCCTTGGCTGGGGACTACGAGCATGTAGTTCCTCCTACAGCCTTTAGGTGGCTCCTGGTAGGTGGATGCAGAAAGAGCTGTCCTTTCAAAGTCATGGGAAGAAATTAGATTTCATTTTCGTAAGATAAAGCTTTTTTTTTTCTTCTTCCTTCGATTAGGATCTCAGTTCATCTTTATATTATGTATTTTGCCAGGTCCCAGTTGAGTTATATTTATTTCAGACGGTACTCTCAGGAGTTTTGGCCAGAGTGCTGCAAGGTGCGGCCTTTCGAGTCCTGCCCACAATGTGCCAAATATGTTAAGTTTCCTTTGCTGGTTGCTCTGGGAAGGGGCAAATCCACATCCATGTATTTTTTTTTTTTCAGTCCATGTCCACTACCCAGCCCCCCTTTATAGGACGGCACTGTGAAGGTTTTGCTCAGTGAAAATGCCTTGAAGAATGATGATTTTTTTTTTGTCCTGACAAAACATTTATGTACAGTATTAATGATGTCTTTTAAAATCATCACATCGTTCAAAACCAGGCTATGACATCACTCATACTAATGAAATCAGTCAAAAACTAGGATATATCACTCGCACTAATGACAGTTGAAACTAGGAAATGACATCACTCTTGCTGATGACATCACTCAGTGCTCAGGGTTGGTGTCTCCAGTGCGAGCAGCTGATCTGCTGCCAGGCGACTGTAAGCTAGCGGCGACTGTACGCTAGCGACCCGCCGCGTGGAGGTCATTTATTTTTCCCCCCTATCTATAAATGTCTCCTGGTGGGCGGGCAGGGCAGCCTCAGCTGCTGCCCCGCTCTTCTGGCACCTCCTCTGGCGGCTGGCCCGGCCCGAGGAAGTGAAAGAGAGACAGCCAGAATTCAAACGCCAGGGTACACAAGCGCCAAAATGCCTCCCTACTAGTAATCTGAGCATCTTGTCTGGCAACCTGGACTCATATCAGTCAGTCAGGGCCTCAGAAACATATCAAGGATGCCTGTGGATTTGAGACACTTTTGCTCCCTGCCCCAGAATTGCATATTTCTTCTAGGACAACAGAGAGGGAGGGATACAGTTGTGTCTGTTTTGTGAGGTCATCTCACACACACACACACACACACACACACACACACACACACACACACACACACACACACACACACACAGTTAGGCAATCTCAAGCATGGCACACATTCAAATTGGTTCCCAAAGATCATGCAACAGCCCCAGCACACACGTGTGTGTGAGAAAGGGGGAGACTGTGTTTGTGTGCGTGTGTACATCTGGATTTTAATAAGAGTGTCAATGGTACAGAAGGGGACCCTGAGGTTGGTGTAATGATAAGGTGTCAGCCAACAGCGCTCGTCTGCTTGTTTTGTGCCGTTTTGTGTACCATAGCCTGTCAATTTTGAGCAACATGAAGAAGGGCGAAGCAATAAGGAAAATCGAGAGTAAAAGGCACATTTTAAAAATGGTTTGGAAGGGAACTTGGGATGCCTAGCAGGATGCTGAGTGTTTTAGACCTCTGCTGGGGACATGTTGTTTAACCAGACGGTCAAAAATAGACCTATAGGCAGGAGGAAAAAGTCGATGACAGACTTAAAATCAGTACATCTAAGATTTACTGATCTCCTACCCACTAGGCGACAAACCCGCAAGTTCTAGGGCAGACTCGGTCAGGGAGAGGAGATGGGAATCGGGTGTAGTCTGTTCTGATGCCCCCCTGAGATTGAGATTGGCAATTACGCAAGCAAAAGCCAATGAGATCTGAGATAAAGAATGACCCAATGGGGTTTTTTAAGTCAAGAAATGGCCAAGGTCAAGAGGGATGAAATTAAGGGAATGAACCCTGTTGTGTTCATTGTGTTCACTGTTAACAATAACAACTGCTACAATTTCTACAAACATGTTGTTTGTGTCTGACTGTCCTACCTTCCTTGATTACAGGTTAAGGTGTCCTCGAGGACGTGGACATGTGTGGTCCAGAAGCAGCTGGAGCACATTGAGTGGAGCGTCACAGAGAAGAGGGGTGAGGAAGGGGGGGGGGTAAGGGGGGGCGGCGGGGGGGGGGTTAGAGCTATGGAGAGGGAGAGAGAGGGTAACACAAGAGAGGGAGAGATGGAGTGCAGGACCTGTATGTTCTTCATGTCAAGTCTCAAGTCAAGAAAGACTGTAAATAGTGTGGATATTTGATTCTTTGGTTTTTTGTATTTGTTCTGTTGATGCTTCCACTGTGGGCATCGCCACTGTTTTCATTTCACTGGCATATTCCTGTATGTGACCTATTTACAAGTTCTTGAATCTTCAAAGTTTTAATATTTTAAGCCACTTATAGCCTGAAAGCATCAATTTTGTGCAGCAAGTTATTCACATGGATTCATGAAATGATAACTCAAAGCTAAGTAAGACGCTGAGTGTGTATTGATCTTTGACCGTCATGGCACCTCCTCTGGCGGCTGGCCCGGCCCGAGGAAGTGAAAGAGAGACAGCCAGAATTCAAACGCCAGGGTACACAAGCGCCAAAATGCCTCCCTACTAGTAATCTGAGCATCTTGTCTGGCAACCTGGACTCATATCAGTCAGTCAGGGCCTCAGAAACATATCAAGGATGCCTGTGGATTTGAGACACTTTTGCTCCCTGCCCCAGAATTGCATATTTCTTCTAGGACAACAGAGAGGGAGGGATACAGTTGTGTCTGTTTTGTGAGGTCATCTCACACACACACACACACACACACACACACACACACACACACACACACACACACACACACACACAGTTAGTCAATCTCAAGCATGGCACACATTCAAATTGGTTCCCAAAGATCATGCAACAGCCCCAGCACACACGTGTGTGTGAGAAAGGGGGAGACTGTGTTTGTGTGCGTGTGTACATCTTGGATTTTAATAAGAGTGTCAATGTACAGAAGGGGACCCTGAGGTTGCGTGTAATGATAAGGTGTCAGCCAACAGCGCTCGTCTGCTTGTTTTGTGCCGTTTTGTGTACCATAGCCTGTCAATTTTGAGCAACATGAAGAAGGGCGAAGCAATAAGGAAAATCGAGAGTAAAAGGCACATTTTAAAAATGGTTTGGAAGGGAACTTGGGATGCCTAGCAGGATGCTGAGTGTTTTAGACCTCTGCTGGGGACATGTTGTTTAACCAGACGGTCAAAAATAGACCTATAGGCAGGAGGAAAAAGTCGATGACAGACTTAAAATCAGTACATCTAAGATTTACTGATCTCCTACCCACTAGGCGACAAACCCGCAAGTTCTAGGGCAGACTCGGTCAGGGAGAGGAGATGGGAATCGGGTGTAGTCTGTTCTGATGCCCCCCTGAGATTGAGATTGGCAATTACGCAAGCAAAAGCCAATGAGATTTGAGATAAAGAATGACCAATGGGGTTTTAAGTCAAGAAATGGCCAAGGTCAAGAGGATGAAATTAAGGGAATGAACCCTGTTGTGTTCATTGTGTTCACTGTTAACAATAACAACTGCTACAATTTCTACAAACATGTTGTTTTGTGTCTGACTGTCCTACCTTCCTTGATTACAGGTAAGGTGTCCTCGGAGGACGTGGACATGTGTGTCCAGAAGCAGCTGGAGCACATTGAGTGGAGCGTCACAGAGAAGGTGAGGAAGGGGGTAAGAGGGGGGGGCGGGGGGGGGGTTAGAGCTATGGAGAGGGAGAGAGAGGGTAACAACAAGAGAGGGAGAGATGGAGTGCAGGACCTGTATGTTCTCATGTCAAGTCTCAAGTCAAGAAAGACTGTAAATAGTGTGGATATTTGATTCTTTGGTTATTTGTATTTGTTCTGTTGATCATTCCACTGGGCATCGCCACTTTTTCATTTCACTGCATATCCTGTATGTGACCATTAAAGTTCTTGAATCTTGAAAGTTTTATATTTTAAGCCACTTATAGCCTGAAAGCATCATTTGTGCAGCAAGTTATTCACATGGATTATGAAATGATAACTCGAAGCTAAATAAGACGCTGAGTGTGTATTGATCTTTGACCGTCATGCACGTTAGCACCAATCACGTTGGCACTAGTCAAGTTGCCACCATTGGTTAGCACTAGCAGTAGCATTAGCTCATCTGAAGGGACTATGTCCACCAGGTCAACCCCATTGGTCAGGGCATTGTAGTGTCATTATCCAGTGAAAACGCTGCACAGTAAAGGCCTTCCATGTCATGTCCGGTGTGCCAGACCACTGCTCCCCTACCCACCCCGGTCGCCATGGGAGACGGATGGGTTTGGTTCTAGTCCTAGGGACGTGTCTCTTCATGTCCCGTGTGGTTTAACAGGCTGATCACAGAAACGTCTCAGCCGACCATGACGTCAGGCCCTCTGCAGCTGCTGAAAGTAATAAACCCCTCATGATTTTCCATTATGGAGGTGTGTGTGTGCGCACATGTGCACACACACACACACACGTGCGTGCGTGTGTGTGCGAGAAGTTTGACATGGACACGTACATGTGTGCGTGTGTTAGTTCACATCGCTGTGTGTAGCTAGCCTGCAAATCAAAGGGGTGGGAAAACCGTTTGTGAGCTCCAGCTAGCGCCAGAGGTGTAGTCCGTAGGGTTTGCGGCTCAATAAATACTAAAATACCCACTTGGAACACCAGTTGAGTTGTAATCTCTTAATGGCCCCTGTAGACCTGCAGCATTAACTTCACAGCCCCCACGTGTCCTGGTGAGGGGACATAAATGAGGGGTATAAATGGGCTAAAACATCAGCTTTGCTCCTGGTTAAGAAGTGTGTAGATGTACGATACTTCGACTAGCTATACTGTGGATTAGGGCTGTGCAATCATTCAGTATTGTCATTGTGATTCGTGGTATTGTATTATCATCATGAAATTAAGATATTGAAGAGTTACTGGGATTCATAACATCAGGACACTTGTCTCTTTTTGGCTGCACCTTCGTGGCAGTTAATTTACACACACACACATGCCCCCACCCCCCTGGCACCATCGCCTCCGCTTTTAACCACTCCCGGCGTTGCTGTTACCATGGTTACCCATAAGCGTCTTAAAGGGAACAACGTATTACCGTGCCTCACAGTGTGAAGCCAATATCACCCACAAGTCTGTGAACCACACACTACCAAACAGGTTTCAGTGAATTGTGCCCTTGAGTCCAAGTTGGGTCCGCTACATAATGCCCCCCCCCCAACCCCCCAGACTCTAACTGAGCCAAGTGAGGCCAATTAAGCCAGCCACCAAACACACACACTCCCACAATCACATACTCCACTGACTGCAGGCTAGTCGGAAAACTACTTTTAGTCCTTTCCATATTCTTCAATCTAATGCCCCTCAGTTTTGGAACGCTATTTTGGATTCATAAGCCTATCCTAATAATTATCGTGATTATGCTTTTGTCCATATACCACCGGGACCTACTATAGATGTACTAACGGCAGACCAGTTCATCCATGTAAACCCAAGTATAAGTTACGATGGTGTACTACAACAACAAACTACGGCATTCCTCCCATCCAATGCCAAAGTTTATTTGGTTCGGAGCCCATGGAGCCCATGTGGTCTGGTTAATTCCCTAATGCTTTGGTGAAGTGTTCTGATGAAGCCAGACGGTAATGCTGTTTCATGGAAATGAAGGACACCGGTCAGATGTGAGACCTCGTATCTTGTCGTGTTTTCGTCCGTCTGTGTGGATCTCTGAGATGATTGCCAGAATGGGGGGGGGGGGGAGAGGGAGGGGAGAGAGGAGGGAGGGAGAGAGAAAGAAAGAGAGGCAGGGTGAATTTTGCCTGATTCATGCAATCAAGCTAGTCTTCGACAGAGTAAATAAGACTCCGTCCTGCAAGGGAATCCAAGATGAATGTTTGTTTGCTGTTCTTATGAGTCATCATGGCAACCCCGTCTTTTGTGGAGGCCTTGGTCTCGGCCGGGGCGGTGAACCTGTTTATTCGTTATGCACACAGCCTCAAGGTAAACATGTCATCTCGCTGTTTTTTTCACGATAACGAGTCGCAATGCATTCAGGTGGTTTGAGATCTTCGCCTTCAGAATGTGATGTTTTATGAAAGTTGCACAACGATACCGGAGGTACTTACACAGGTTGAATCCCATCCAGGTCGGGGATAGATGGCTTGATTGTAAAAGGGAGGAGGGGGGTGGGGGGGGGCAACTGAGATTCTGAACCCTCAACCCTTTTCTCTCCTCTACAGATCCGGACAGAAACCACCGCAGACCTGAGCTCTGCCTACGAGCAGAGAATTAAGAGACAGGCAGAGGAACATGACAGAGCAGTGGCAGGTAAACAACGTTCCCCTTATCCTCCCCGTGACGCGTGACCTTAGAGATGACCTCAGATATCTGAAGGGGATTTGCTTCCAGGCCAAAATTCCTCCTCCACCCCTTTTAAAAAGTGTGTGCGTGTGTGTGTGCGCCTGTGCGTTCTGCAGAGCTGCAGAGGCAGCACCTGCAGGACAAGACCGTCCTCACAGAGAGCTTCCAGGCAGCAGAGACCCTTCTCCAGGTAAGATGATAGATTCACTCTGGATGTGTCAGCACCTTAAGTGACTTTGCATGTGTAAGGTTGCTAGTATTTACTCTGCAGGATTACAACATCAACAACTTTGCAAATGTTTTTTTGTTAGCGTGGCCCCTCCCACTTGCCGTGGTTGCCAGCACTTGCTCGATAACAACCAGCATTCAAAGCCAAAACTGCGAGTCATGTCAAACCTCGGCTGTGACAATTCACCGCTCAATTTCACCAATATGAATCCTGGTTTTACCCCTCTTTTCATGGTTTTCCTTCTTATAACATGCACAAGGTTTTTTTTTTCGCAACTGAAGGATCTAGCCATGTTATTGGCTCCGCCAAAGCAAGATCACAACTAGCGCCGTGCAATAGCTAGCTAGCTAGGGGGACACTGAGCCTGGTTCTGCTGGTCTGTCTTGCAGGGTCTTTTCACTCCCGTTCTCAAGAGCATCTTACAGCCTTTTGCACTTGATTTGATTTGAAGCCATGCCTTGATGGACAGCACCTTCAGCCAATCAGATCAACGCAACGTTACCAACGGAGCACACCGATACAGCTCTGTCCGCATCCGGTCAGAGAACTGCAAACCAACGGCTTGTGTCTTTTCCTCTGATGAAATCCTTTAAAAACAACAAAACTTGTAAAACCATTTTATTACAACCTCTGCTTAGGCGACGACCGCCTTTGGGACGCTGAAATACATAAGTGCTCTCTGCTGCAGTGCTGCCAAACCCTCCAAACAATGACACACCTTTACAGCGGTTTATCTTCTAATGCACCCCCACCACCACACAAGCTGAACTACCGGTGTGTGTGTGTGTGTGTGGTGACCACGGCACCTTGCCTGTCGTTTGGCATTATAACACTGCCGGGTTACGCTAGTGTCTGTCATTGTACACGATGCAAGCACACCCCCTGGAGGAACTACAACTGAAGTAAACCCAAGATTTACTCAGAAAAACGTGGGGTCGTTGTTGTATTTGTAGCTATCACCATATACTACAGATATAGCTAGGTCATTCTGCTTAAAAAAACAACTATACACATATTGTAGTAGATCGTACATGTTGTCACTTTAAGCAACTTCTGGAGTTGGCCCCATAAAGTGTGCTAACCCAGCAAGCCCACGGCTAATGTGTTTCTGATTTTGTCTGTCTGTGTGTGTTGAATGCAGGGCCAGGTGGCGGAGCTGACTGCCGACCTGCAGGTGTACAACCAGCTGAAGAGACGAGTCCAGGAGTCCACCTTTAAAAAGGACCTCCTGCGCAATATAGAGGTGACCCGAGCCCCCTCACTATAACCCACCCACCATAGAGGTGACCCGAGCCCCCTCACTATAACCCACCCACCATAGAGGTGACCCGGCCCCCTCACTGATAAGCCCACCCACCATAGAGGTGAACCCAGGCCCCCTCTATAGTGGGGTGGGGGGACTGTACACTACTAGTGGGGGGGGGCACTGTACCTACTAGTGGGGGGACTGTACTTACTAGTGGGTGGGGTGTTTCCGTGTGTTCCTCCAGGCGGAGAAGAACCAGGCTCTGGAGGAGCAGATTATGCTCACCCTGCAGCAGAACGAAGATCGGTGCGTCCGCATGGGCAACTATCAGAGCCTCATCCAGTACGTACCCGCACCAGACACACCCCCCGCTCGAATCTAACATAGAGGTGGAGCTATTTACTAAAACCCACTGAAACAGCGTTGTCCTCCACCGTGGACAAGACATTTTCCACGAGGTGTACATTTAAAAACTCAGTGTCATAGTCTTGTGGTGTAGCTGGGAAACCTGAAACGTTCGGTCTCCTAATGAGCTGTCTCTCCAGAGCTCAGTTGCCCAACTGTCTGCCACATGCGGTCACCTCACAAAGACACTTGTCATGTTTTTGATGAGTAGTGACCAAAGTAGTTACCTTAATAACCTAACTGGTTCAATGATGTTATTATAAGACAAGCGATGAATGCTAATTACGCCTTGTTGTTTTCATAATAACCCTAAACGGCATCTTGAATGAATATGAAGGCTGATTCATATTTATAAATGGGTGCCGTCTGTCTGTTGTTATGTTGTTTTTGTGTTTGCCTGGTGAAGGCCAACCTGACTAATCTAATTTTTCAGCTCAGCGGTGGCAGGGCATTTCGCAACACTGAATGACAAGGGATTGCTTAAAAACAGTGACATACAGCTCTGAAATATGTCTTGTGTCGAAATATACTGCACAAGTCCTGTTAGGATGGTGAATGTAAAAGAACTAATCAAATTAGTTAATCAAAATGTCTTTCTGCTTTCTATTAGACTTGGAGTTAACGGTGGTCATATTTCAGATCATTTTGTACCGCACTGGCGAATAGTCCATCTCGCCGCGCCCATTCTTTTGGGTCGCAAACTCTAAATGTTCGTATGATCTCATAGCTCTGTTATTTCCTTCACTCTGATTACAAACTAACTGAAGACACGTCAGACACTGCTGTCTCTTCCCGGTCTGAAATCCCCAAAATCGATGTATCTGACATCATCTCAAGGCTCATTGCCTCCCCCTACGTTATGTTTAGCTTTTCCTAAAAGTGAAATACGCAGAACAACAACAGCGCACGCAAACACACACACACACACACACACACACACACACACACACACACACACACACACACACACACACACACACACACACACACACACACACACACACACACACAGTGAGCAGTACAAATATCAGAATGTTCACGTAAACTGGTTTTACATCCTATATTCTGTGTTATATATTCTGTCTGACTAAAATACTCCCAGTCTGACCCATGTTGTTGTTTTGCGTCGCCTAGGCAACTGTCAAAGGAGCAGCAGGAGCTGAAGGGGGCGCTGGAGAGGCAGACGGCCATCACCCAGAAGCTGTCCCAGGAGAAGGAGCAGCTGGTGTTCCGGCTACGCCACCGAGACACCTGTCCCAGCATGCACCTGCCCGTCATGCTGTCCGAGGTGGCGCCCTGACCCCGCCCCCCCGCACCCCTACACACACACACCAGGAGTCACAGCCATACACCTTCTACTACCACAGAGTCTTCTGGGAACCCTAACCGAGCACCATCACCTGCGATGCCTTGGACGCGGTGGCTGCTGTCCCGTCATTCACCTCCGCCACAGATGGGATGGTGAGGCCGATATGTCAGGGGAGGACGCCTCTGTTGCTTTTTTGTCTGGTTTTCTGTGTCTGGTCCCAAACTCTCGAAGAGAAGGAGAAACTGTTTGGTTTTTTTGGAGGGTTTTTTTCACCCGAGCATTTTCTCTTGTTACTTTCTCTGGGTCCATGGACTACAGGGAAGCCCGTGTCTGGGAACTTTTACAATCACAGTACGTTCATTTACAGTTACAGTCTGTCGATCCTGTCGTCAGTCCTAGACCTCCTTCATGCTGGAGTTATGGTGAACGAGGAAGAATGCTGGGGAGGCCCCTACTGGGATTTCTCAGCTGAAGGAAGCGACTCCAAACTCTTCAAGGTATTGGTTTGAGCTCCCCCTGTGGTTACTGGCGGTCCTGCTACAGGATTCCCACTTGAGGCCATTGTTCCTACTGGCGCAGTCCATGTGCTTCCAATCCACATGGAGTAACGTTTTTGGGGGAGTTTTCTTGATGAATGACACTTACAAAAAAAAATTGCGGTGGTCTTTCTAGGGTTACTCGGTAAAACATTGCCTTTTTCCGAATTCCCAACTTCGCCTGGTAAACGGCGCCTGGATACTTGGGGGTTTACGCCATGGTTGGGGTGGGGTGGGGGGGGTAAAAGGCCTGTGATGTGATTAACCCTGAACACGGACCACCCTCCCAGGACACGTGGTGGCTGACGGATTCAAACCCGAGACCAGTGGGAGCCACGTCGTTGTTCAACTGGACGATGCCAAATGTGTTTCATTGAGCCTATTTTTGTACGTTTTAACCCTGTGGTGTTTTTTATTTTTTTATTACATCTGTTCAGAATGACAAAGTAACACTGAACCTGCCTGGCCTGCCATGGTCTGCACATTCAGTCGCAGGAGTGATGTGTGACTTAGTTACTATTGTCAAGTGAAAATAGTACAAAAGACTGCTCACAGACACCGATATGTTAATGTAAACAGTTGCTGACGTTTACTTGAGTCTAATCTTTTAGACTCTTTCCAAGGAGAAAGAAATGGAAACAATAATTTGACTATTTAGCCTTTTTTTGTTGTTTTTTTTAAATGGCCGCTCTGTTTAGAATTCACAGAATTCAATGTTAAGTAGGCCTGTGTGTGGCAACTTCTGGAAGTTGGGAAGAAATTAAATCAACACAATCAGAATACTGTGACAGCTGTAACCTTTCAGAGGAAGTGAATAATCCCTTTATTTTCCAATTGTACCATTTCAGATCAGGACGGTTCGTCTGTTTGACGTTTGTGACGTTTGCAATCAAACCATCGTCCGTCTATTTTAGCATTTATTCTCCTTATGCACTAGCACTTTGACCAGTATTTCACTCCATGTGTAAGAGAGATGTTGACTTGTATTGTGTTGTTTCCTCGTATCTGAAAATGCTAAACAAAATCATAAAAATATTCAACAAATCTGTCTCACAGTTGCATGTGTAGTTTTCTCAACCGACGTATATTGAACAGGTTCAACAAGGAGAAAGAAGCTTATTCAAAAGGCCATTGATCATTAAATATTGAAAATATCAATAAATCGCACAGAAACTGACGGACCCACCACACCAAGCCTGGCAGTAGAGTGTGGCGGACACATTGTCTCTTGGTTGTCAGATGAGCAACTCGAACCTCACTGTAAAGTCCACCACAATGTAAACCTGTTGCAAGAAGATGGCAACTACTTTCTTTTTGGGGTGATTAATTTTCCTATAATACATTTATTTTTTGGTTCACAATCTATGGTTGAATTAGGCCTACATCATGGAGGGTTTGCGTGATAGAAAGGGTCACCTTTATGGTCCGATATTAGATTTGATGTTTAGGTCGAGAGTGTAGACGAGGCCAGGGTATGAATATGGGGTGAAAGCAATGCATTATGGGCTTAACCATCAAAGAACGTCGCTATACCACTACAGATAGAGAGCCCGGTGAAATGTTAACAAGTTGGTGCTTCAAATGTTCTTAAGATCACACATTGAGGTTTTCTCCTCTCTACGGATAAACACATTCAATGTGTTAAAGTAAGATATAAGTAGGCCTATGTGATGTGTTGACTACTTCACTAATTGGCCCATATATTTGTATGTGTACATATTAAACCTTTTTAGATAACCCTAAACTCAAAAATGTCATCTACTGTAGTGGTTACTCTACAATAAATGAGGCGTAATCGTGTAATACACAAACGTGTCCGCTAGAGGGCAGCAATGTAACACTGACAACTGTCGAATTGGCGTGGCGGACAGTTCGGTGACGGGGCTTGTTGCGCTACAGGTGGACTCTCTGTACAACGTTGTATGTACCAGCCAGCCTACACGACGTTCAATCCAGTAGGCCTACTGTAATTCAGGGACCAGTGGGAACTGAGAACACGGGAACAGGTTGGTTGTATCAGGCAGCCCAGAGGGGGGAAAAAAACATCAGTGCCAAATATTTGGGTAAACCAAGGGAAAGCCTTCAGAAAATAGATGAGTAATGAGTTAATCAATCAAGACAAATTCTACAAGTCCTACTTTATGTGTATTTGTTACAGCAGGATATGCAGTCCATTCATGCAGCCCAGTGCAGAAACATGTGTGACAGACAGACAGGAGGTTTCTTAACAGCCATGTAAACACTTACTCACTTAAGAGTCATGGTTTATCCCCAGAGCGACACACCTTTAGCCTAACTTTTAAATGTTATTTGTCATGTAAACACCTTAAGTGTGTGAGTGAAGCAGAGATTGACAGAGACAGACACAGGGGCAGAGAGAGAGACATGTAAGGGGTCAGTCTAGTCGCTAGATGTTTGACAAGCGGGAACAATGCCGGGGGGAACACAGGTCAACCCCCTGCTGTCACGTTCTCACCGCTGTGTGTGTGTGTGCGTGTGCGTGTGAGTGTGTGTTTCTGTACAGATGTCTACGTGACTGTGTGCCCTTGTGTGTGTGTGTGTTTGTACATGTGTCCATGTATGTCTGTGCGTGTGTGTGTGTGTGTATGTGTGTGTGGGCCGCCTGACTGCACGGCTAGGGTTAAAGGTCATGTCCCCTGTTGCCGTGTCACAGGGTTCCCATGACACTGCAGTCTGGAGAGAGGAAGGAGGGTGAAGAGGAAGGAGGGGAGGAAGATCAAGGATAGACAGTCTAAAACAAGTGCGGTTCATCTTCATCATCATCACCAACACATCTTTCCCCAGGTTCTTCTTCAATCCAATATCATATTTCCAGGACAAAGAAAAAAAATCCTAGTGAGGAAAAATATTTTGCTCAGTATGTCACGTCTGCTCTTATCCCAGCTATTATGCAGGCAACCTAGCAATTATGAAACTTGTTATATTAGCCTTTCAACTATGAATGCTTGAAACCTGTTCTATTCTGTACCACAGTGATATATTGCTGTCTCTTTCAACAAATGTACTCTTTCTAAGTTGCTTTGGATAAAGGTGTCTGCCAAATGCCCTAAATGTAAAATTGTGTTCTCTCCTTGCATCTTGTGATAGGTAGCCTTCTTTATAGTCCTTTATCCTCTACTGCTGGTTGGTTGTGTACCTTTTTTGTTGTTCACTGTTTTGCTTTCTCTCAAATAAGTTAAAAACTAGGAGGGAAGCGCGGAAGAGAGTTATGGCGAAGTCCAAGTGTGTGTTGTGTGTGTGTGTGTGTCCCACAGCAATCACTTTCACGTAATTACAATCACTTCGCGTCTCATCATCAATCAATCAATCAATCAATCACAATTGTTTGTTTTGAGATCGCTCTGATACCCAAACCTACCACTAGAGGACATTAAACACACTTGCGTCCCATTTCAAATCATAGCTCGACATGAAAGGTAAACCAGAATTCATATTATTGCTACAAAGAAACAGTTTCCTCCCTAAATGTTTTGCACTCTTATTGTACTTATTGTATTTATTTAAAACGAGAGCAGAGGCAGCACTCCTTCTAGAACCCCGTGTTAGATAAAGATAAAAGGAGATGAAAGATAATCTCCAATCCATACAACACACAGTAGAATAGTGTAACTCTTGCATTGTCTCACTCGCTCCAAAAAGTTGTTCACATCTTTTTTTTATTTTTTTTTTTAATAATGAGAGAAAGTAGGGTTGTGTGTGGTGTTGGGGGGGGTGGGGTGTGTGTGTGTGTGGGGGGGGGGGGGGGGGTGGTATATCATATTCCTAAAGACTGGTGGCGGTGAAAGCTGTCCCTTGGCTGTTTAAAGGCTTTAACAGCAGTTAGTTGGCTTCACCCCCCCACCCCCTCCATCACACTCCCCTCCTTAACACCCCCCCCACCCCTTCCTTCCAGGGCTTCCTATAAAAGGCCAGAGGCAGAATTAATCAGGGCTAATAGCCAGGTCCGATCAAAGCCAAGCTGGGGCCCGCTCCACTGTGAAGGGCCGATTAATTAACATGTTAGGGGATGGGCTCCTTGCACCCTGAGGTCCGAGGGGGGTGGGAGGGTGGGAGGGATGGGGGGAGGAGGAGGAGGTGGGGGGGTGCTTGGTTCTCATGGACTTCCGCAGAGAGCCTCCTGAAAAGACCATGGTATGGAGAGGGGGGGGGGGGGTGCTTTTGTTTACCGGGCCGCAATTAGTACCTTGCCACCACTCCCACCATCCCCACCACCCCCACCCCCTAACAGGCAGGGGGTTGGAGGGAGAGGGGTGAGGAGGTGGGGGGTCAGGTGCGTTGTCAGGCATTCTGGGTCCAAAAAAAATCACCAGGAACTCAAAGGGTGGAGGGTAGATCAACATCAGGGGTAGCATGTAGCCTGGACCCGAGTGGGTCAGTGTGTTCGATTCACAGCTCAATGGTTTGCCCAATAATTTGACTATTTAGCCTTTTTTTGGTTGTTTTTGTTCTGTTTAGAATTCACAGAATTCAATGTTAAGTAGGCCTGTGTGTGGCAACTTCTGGAAGTTGGGAAGAAATTAAATCAACACAATCAGAATACTGTGACAGCTGTAACCTTTCAGAGGAAGTGAATAATCCCTTTATTTTCCGATTGTACCATTTCAGATCAGGACGGTTCACTGTAAGTCTCTTTGGGATAGAAAAGTTTGCTAAATGACTAGAGAGTGAAGAATTGGAATAAATAAAACGTAACTGATCCCAGACTGCATATCCAGGTTGGAGGATGAGCTATCTCTCTCTCTCTCTCTCTCTCCTTCTTCTGTCTCTGTCTCTGTCTCTCTGTCTCTCTCTCTCTCTCTCTCCTTCCTCTCTCTCTCTCTCTCTCTCTCGCTCTCGCTCTCTCTGTCTCTGCCCCTCTTCTCTCCTCTCTCTACTTCACAAGGGAGGAAGTACTTTAAGTGAGAAAAGGGGGCGTGGCCTGCTCTATTCACCAGACTGCCTGGTTTCCTCCGACGGCTGACCTTTGACCCCAGGGGGGTCAATTGTCTTGTTCTGTGTCAATTGACCTGTCTTTCACAGCACTGTCTCCCCTCTGCAAGAGAGCATATTAGCCATAGCATTAGGGTTAGCATGGCATTAGCGTGGACATGAAGAGAGCACAAGACTGAATACAGTTCACACAGACCATGTACACTTACAGCCGCCTACAAAAATATGTTTGCAAAAATACATCTTTTTACAAAAACAATAATGATACATTTTCACATTAAACGTGTTAATCCTAAACCATTCATCTAAAATGAATGCAGAATAAAAATCAACAAGTACACCTATTAAGAAACGAAAATAATCTTATAATATATATATATGCAATATTATTATTACAATATTAATTTAGGCATATCATATACATTAGATCTTTCTATCTAGCAATATAATTAATGTATTACACTCAATTGGCTTCGTTCATTTGAATGGCCTCATGATTAGGTGTAGCATCATCATCATCATCATCATCATCGTCAACATTTACATCCCATCAGCCGTCATTTACTTAACAAAATGGTTGTCCGCGGGGCCCACGGGTGCGCGTCTCTGCGCATGCTCACCACACCTCTGTCACCGGCGGTGGTGGAGGGCAGGTAACACCGAGAGCTGACTGACACACCAAGCTCTCTCTCTCTCTCTCTCGCTCTCTCTCTCTCGCTCTCTCTCTCTCTCCCCCACAGAGCGCAGGTCGTCTCCGGCAGCAGCAGCAGCGGAGCAGCGGAGGAGCAGCAGAGGGTCCGAGCATGGTCCTCAAGGGCGAGGGAGCATCAGTTTGTTTGTTTGTATTTGAGTGAATGTGTGTGTGTGTGTGTGTGTGTGTGGTGTGTGTGTGTGTGGTGTGTGCGTGTGTGTTTGTGTCGTGAATATACACTAACCTCCGCCTATAACGTATCCCATAGTCTCCTCTCTGCATAGAAGTGGTTGATTGACGCGAACGTGAGAGATAGACGTCTCTGATTTTTTTTTTTTGCAATGTTTTTAATGTATCGGAAATAGAGAGAGAGAGAGAGAGAGCGGCATAGGCATACAACAACAACACCGCCACCACCGGAAAGTGGTGGAGGAAAGTTATTCGCTCCGGGGACAACTTGGACACTTGGACTTCGCGCCATGGATTTCCCGGGAAGGTTGTAGCGTATCCGACTGACCTGCGCGACCATCCACGAGAAGGAAGAGTCACCTGTGAGGAGCCCTTTGGACTGTGGCATCTACCTCGATAGCGGCGATGACCATGTTTCAGCACAGCAGTAAGAAGTGTTTCACCATAGAGTCTCTGGTGGGGAAGGAGACCAACAACAACAACAACACCACCAACACCACCGGGGACCATGAGCCCATCCGGCCGACCGCGCTCCGGTTCACGGAGTCCATCCACTCCGCGCCCTTCGGCACCGGCTGCTTCCAGAGCTCAGGGAGCGGGAGGACTCTGTACCCCTCCTCCAACGCGGACATGGTGTTCCAGGACCCGGGGACCCACACGCAGAGCTCCGCGGGCCTGCAGCAGCACCACCACCACCACCACCACCACCCGCTGCACCCGCTGCAGATCCCCGCGCAGACCTTCTTCAGTCCGCATCATCATCACCATCACCAGAGAGAGGCGCTCAGCTTCTATCCCTGGGTGCTGCGGAACAAGTACCTGCAGGGCCACAGGTTCCCAGGTAGGAGAACCTCGAACCCGCCATCATCTCGTCATCTCATCTCCATCATGTGGTGTTTTTAATGTGTTCATCATCTCTTGAAAGTTAGTTTCTACAGCGGATTAGTCGTCCGCATGTGGAGTTGTGCAGAAATAGACATCTATTATTTATGCATATTTGTACATTTTGCACGGTGTTATAAATTGATGTCTATTCATCCTATATTTCTGTTCGGAAACGTTACAGTAAAATAATAATAATAATAATAAGATGTCGGGGTCCGAGAGAAAACCAATAAAATGCATCGTATAGCACACGTATTAACACAATTAGCATTCAGGTACAAAATAAAGACATAGGTCAATGTAGTTACAATAAAATATTGTCGGAATTATTCGACATTAATTTAATTAAAGGGAAATGTGTTAGTTGGTGAACACATTCCCAAATGTGTTCACCAACTAACCAAAATAAATACTTTAAATACTGTAATTATTTAAATACAATCTGAACGAAGCCATTCATTGATTCTGCGTTATTTTATTTATTTATTTATATTTATTAATTTATGTATTTATTATGTACCAAAATGCACCTCTTTCTCCGGGGACCCTGACCTCCACACCGGGGGTCCGGACCAATCATGGGGTCCGAGGAACATGCGAACAGACCAATACATGTCAGTTGTTCTGTATCGGTCCCAGGGGGTTCACTGGCCGACCCACCCGGCAGATCATATTTATATAATCATATATATATAATCATTATAATAAGGCAGCTGGTAATCCTTGATATTTATTAGAGGTCTATTACCAGCTGTAAGCGATTTAAAGTTACTACGATGTAGCTACCGAAGTGGATGGATGGATGAACGTTAACGATAATAAACCATTACATAATAATAATAATAATAATAATAATAATAATAATAATAATAATAAAGACAATCAATAAATAATATTCAATATTATTAAAATAAACATAGGCCTAAATAAAACAACAAACATAAATAAGGCCTATTGGTTTTTGTTACAAGGGTTTTAAATTATTATGTCTTGACAATAAAAATAAATAAGTAATAATGTTGGAAATAAGTAGTAGGCTATAGGTTGCAGCTAATACGCCTTTTAGGTCTATGGAAGTTTTTCTGATTTCCCAAGACAAACAACAGCAATATAGAACAAAAAGTTTATTTTTTAAAGGTAAATAGGGTGAAAATGTAAATGACATATTATTATATTCGGGCTTTATGTAAAAAAATGTGTTTATTGACGAATAACAATAATTCACACATGGCTACATTTATGTATGCCTATTGTAATGATAATCATTATTCTTCCTCATCACGCTATAGAAGATTAGTATTATTACTGCATTTTTTGCCATGATTTTTTAAAATGTAGATTAATAGTTTTATACAAAAACAACATAAAATATTTACCAATACATTGCATAATTCAGGCTGATTTGAAATGTTAACACAGTATGTGAATCTGGTTTTCTTAATGAAGAGCGCCAAAGAGACTAATATTAACTAGACTAATATTAACTAGAAATAACAAGAAGACATTTTATTTTGCATTTGTCTTTACTATAATAATATGAGATAATAAACAACAAAGTAGGTTCTATGCTCTCCACATAGGATAACCTGACCTCACGTCGTGAATAGACCATTGTGGACTTTCTAGAGTAAAGGCATCAGACTTGGATTGCCTTAGTTTTTATAGGCTATTGCAATATAGGAAAAAGAAGTTCACGAACAATTCAGAAGAATGTCTTTCAATTGAAGCAGACCTATAGGCTTTACTATTGGCTAAACAACAAAGCAATGTTTTTTCAAGGTTAAGGCATAATTGGGCCCGTGATGAGATTCTGAGGGCTCCTCACTGCTGGCTCACTGTACTTTCTTATTGCTAGAATTCTCTGCACTTCTTCAAGCAGTAGGGCCATTGTTAGAGATTTTATGACTATGACATTTTAAAAAGACTTTATTCCTTTATGCTTTATCACAAGCATGTATCACATTGTGCTAATATTTCCATTGTATGCCCCTTCCTTGTAACGATGTTAAAATCAAACAGAACATTGTTAAGCTTTTAATTCATAATTTAATATTTCATTTGACTCTGCATTTGATGTGGCTCTCTATCTTACCTTGCACAGAGGCAAGTACTGTAGAGCCAGAAATCACACTTACCTGAGCCTCATGACTAAACTTCTTGCCCCACATTGTGACTAGAGACGAGTTAAAGACCAAGGGGTAGGCCTAACACAATGTTGTCAGAACACCACTCTCGTAAAACCCTGTTGACATTCAAGGGCTAAAAAAAACATTGACAGTCAAAGGGGAAACAAATCGAGTAAATTCCCAGAGAGAAAATATTTAATATAGTTTAGTCTTAAAGTGCCAGTGAACCCCCTGTTTCAGCTTGGATTCGACACTATGAGATATAAAAATGTGTTTTGGGTTGAGAGTTAGGAAGGGCGGGGGGCATATTGTGTGTCTTTGTGTAGGAGCTTTTACAATGAGAAGATGCTGTATATGAAATGTGCCACACACACACACCGTGGCCATTATACTATAAGTGTCCAAGAAGCCGATAAGCTGCCTCTCTTATCTCATATCAACATCAGCCACTGCCCAGACAGAGCTGCACAACACACACCCCGCAGCCAGTGTCCCTTTGTTGTGACCTGAAGCTGGCCTTGGAACAGACTCACAAAAAGGAAAACAACAAGTTCACAAGTTGGCGGAGACTGGCAAAAACATAGAATTTTACACCTATTTTCTTAATTACATTTTAGCAAGCCTAACAGTGATGAAAGGCCATATACTCATACTATGTTGAAGATCATATAAGGCACATTACCCTCTTTAAACCCCCAAAAATAGTATTATTTGGGGGCTCACTACCCCTTTTAAAAATCTAAGTAATAGAGGGAGTTCTATTTACATACAACCATTTATGGTCTACATGTTGGACTGCTCTTTTGGTCCAATTATATGAGATGGGGGGGGCCAGTAGGCAATGTTGTGTGATGTCCCCACATAGTTATGTAGGTCTCGTGAATCAGGATCTGTAATGCGATGATGATGGAGAGGAGCAGCAGACATACTCCCTCCTCTCAGGGATCATCTGTGGCGTCAGGATGGGTGCCATGCTTCTGGTTCTTCCATGTTAAACTTGGCGGCCCAAGGCTGATGATGAAGTGGTCAGGTGTAGTTCTTCTCAGCAGTCTGAGGCTGATGGAGTCATCGGGTGTTTCTCAGTCACCACACTGGGTCACTGGGTCTCATCAGATCGCCTCCATCAGATCGCTCCATAGCGACCTGATGGAGGTGGCCTGGCGTGACTTTGGCCAGACTCTCGGCACGGTCCACCTTGGGTGCGACTCGCAAGACTCGGCCTGTTTGATCTGGTAATGGAAATGCAAATCAGTGCAGCATGGTTTGACCCGGCAGGGCCAAAGGTGCCCATGGAAAGTGCTCATTGCATAATCACAAATCCATGTTCAACAATAGCCTGTGCACCCTAGGAATGACATTATTGGCTTTGGCTTTTGAATTTTCTAAATTGTCTCCAATCAGAGGCAGGACTGGATTGTCATCAGGTTCTGGGTTGGGGTGTTCCACCATCGAAAACATGTATGCGTCATCCATCATGGGGAGTACTATATGGCTCCTTCTACGTAGTTGATTCCATTCATGGAATGGATGGAAGGGTGATGGATACAACAGGGTTGCTCACCTCTCTGTGTAGTTCTTTGTTCCACAGTTTGTAAGCCGTCTGCTTCTCCTGCTTTCTGGGCGGGAGCAGGCTGTTGAGGCGAGGCTGGTGTGCTTATTACAGCCGTGCCTCATGTAGATTTTAGAGACTCTCACCGTCATGTTCGTAGAGCAAGCAGAAGCAGAGACTTTGGGGACTGGGTCCCAAGCACAACTCTCCTATGTGTTTCAGTCCAACTCGGGATCTCCCTGTAGATCAGGTCTGTCATCTCGAGGATCATTTGTATGTCCCACAAGGAGAACCTTGTCTCAGCCATATTTCATCTGCCCGTCCTGGCATATTGTCAGAGCGTGACTGGCAATAAAAATCTCCATAACGCTTGTTCAGCAAACAGGAGAAGTTCACCATAGGCAAATTTCTGTCCGAAAGCCCTTTCAGCCAGAAATACAAAACCTAAACATATAGTTGTCTTGCCTAAACCTAACCAAGTAGTTGTGTTGCCTAAACCTGAACAAAGTACGACTGAAAACTGAAAACTGAAGTACAGACGAACGTCTCCTGAGTGAAAGCTTAAAGCATCCATCCACCACGACTTCCTCTCTTGTTGTATTTTATCACTCTTTATACTACTCGCCTAATGTGGTATAAAGGCTTTCTGCCAGATAGTTTTCTCTCAGAAAACCTTGAAGGCAAACTTATCCCATGTGCACTTCTCCCATTCTGTTCTTGTTTCATATTATTATCATTATTATTATTATTATTATTATTATTTATAAAAATGTTAATTATTTGTATTATTATTATTATTATTATTACTATTATTATTATTATTACATTTGTTTACAAATCACAATTACATATCACAATATTTAGGCCTATTTCAGGTCCTGGATCGGACGAGTCGCGGACTGATATTCTCGCGTTTCTTTGTACGATATCATTTCTTTCTTTTAATATAATTTCAGGTCCCGTCGAGTTCTCGTCTACATAATTCCCAATTCTATATTTGTTTGCATTGGCCTATCTTTCTGTTGGCCTATCTCAAAATATCTTTTGTAATCGGCCCTGAAGAAGAGGGTCACTGCTGCACTTCTCTGTACTTTTTAATTTGGGCTACTTGTATGTAAGTACTATTAGTTTGAGATGTCATTTTCATAAACTAATACATTTTAAAGGATGAGCTATTACATTAAGCATTATACGGCATCCAATTCTGTCTCTGTTTCTGTTTCTCGATCTCTATCGGATAAGTCTTCCCATTTCTTTGCATCCACTAATATTTATCGCCTGTATATTTTGTATTCATGTAGACATAAATACAATTATTGTATTTAGACCGACCCACACGCAGAGCTCCGCGGGCCTGCAGCAGCACCACCACCACCACCACCACCACCCGCTGCACCCGCTGCAGATCCCCGCGCAGACCTTCTTCAGTCCGCATCATCATCACCATCACCAGAGAGAGGCGCTCAGCTTCTATCCCTGGGTGCTGCGGAACAAGTACCTGCAGGGCCACAGGTTCCCAGGTAGGAGAACCTCGAACCCGCCATCATCTCGTCATCTCATCTCCATCATGTGGTGTTTTTAATGTGTTCATCATCTCTTGAAAGTTAGTTTCTACAGCGGATTAGTCGTCCGCATGTGGAGTTGTGCAGAAATAGACATCTATTATTTATGCATATTTGTACATTTTGCACGGTGTTATAAATTGATGTCTATTCATCCTATATTTCTGTTCGGAAACGTTACAGTAAAATAATAATAATAATAATAAGATGTCGGGTCCGAGAGAAAACCAATAAAATGCATCGTATAGCACACGTATTAACACAATTAGCATTCAGGTAAAAAATAAAGACATAGGTCAATGTAGTTACAATAAAATATTGGTCGGGAATTATTCGACATTAATTTAATTAAAAGGGAAATGTGTTAGTTGGTGAACACATTCCCAAATGTGTTCACCAACTAACCAAAATAAATACTTTAAATACTGTAATTATTTAAATACAATCTGAACGAAGCCATTCATTGATTCTGGTTATTTTATTTATTTATTTATATTTATTAATTTATGTATTTATTATGTACCAAAATGCACCTCTTTCTCCGGGGACCCTGACCTCCACACCGGGGGTCCGGAGCAATCATGGGGGTCGAGGAACATCGCGAACAGACCAATACATGTCAGTTGTTCTGTATCGGTCCCAGGGGGGTTCACTGGCCGACCCACCCGGCAGATCATATTTATATAATCATATATATATAATCATTATAATAAGGCAGCTGGTAATCCTTGATATTTATTAGAGGTCTATTACCAGCTGTAAGGATTTAAAGTTACTACGATGTAGCTACCGAAGTGGATGGATGGATGAACGTTAACGATAATAAACCATTACATAATAATAATAATAATAATAATAATAACAATAATAATAATAATAATAAAGACAATCAATAAATAATATTCAATATTATTAAAATAAACATAGGCCTAAATAAAACAACAAACATAAATAAGCCTATTGGTTTTTGTTACAAGGGTTTTAAATTATTATGTCTTGACAATAAAAATAAATAAGTAATGTTGGAAATAAGTAGTAGGCTATAGGTTGCAGCTAATACGCCTTTAGGTCTATGGAAGTTTTTCTGATTTCCAAGACAAACAACAGCAATATAGAACAAAAAAGTTTATTTTTTAAAGATAAATAGGGTGAAAATGTAAATGACATATTATTATATTCGGGCTTTATGTAAAAAAATGTGTTTATTGACGAATAACAATAATTCACACATGGCTACATTTATGTATGCCTATTGTAATGATAATCATTATTCTTCCTCATCACGCTATAGAAGATTAGTATTATTACTGCATTTTTTGCATGATTTTTTAAAATGTAGATTAATAGTTTTATACAAAAACAACATAAAATATTTACAATACATTGCATAATTCAGGCTGATTTGAAATGTTAACACAGTATGTGAATCTGTTTTCTTAATGAAGAGCGCCAAAGAGACTAATATTAACTAGTCTAATATTAACTAGAAATAACAAGAAGACATTTTATTTTGCATTTGTCTTTTACTATAATAACATGAGATAATAAACAACAAAGTAGGTCTATGCTCTCCACATAGGATAACCTGACCTCACGTGTGAATAGACCATTGTGGACTTTCTAGAGTAAAGGCATCAGACTTGGATTGCCTTAGTTTTTATAGGCTATTGCAATATAGGAAAAAGAAGTTCACGAACAATTCAGAAGAATGTCTTTCAATTGAAGCAGACCTATAGGCTTACTATTGGCTAAACAACAAAGCAATGTTTTTTCAAGGTTAAGCATAATTGGCCCGTGATGAGATTCTGAGGGCTCCTCACTGCTGGCTCACTGTACTTTCTTATCTGCTAGAATTCTCTGCACTTCTTCAAGCAGTAGGGCCATTAGTTAGAGATTTTATGACTATGACATTTTAAAAGACTTTATTCCTTTATGCTTTATCACAAGCATTGTATCACATTGTGCTAATATTTCCATTGTATGCCCCTTCCTTGTAATGATGTAAAATCAAACAGAACATTGTTAAGCTTTTAATTCATAATTTAATATTTCATTTGACTCTGATTTGATGTGGCTCTCTATCTTACCTTGCACAGAGGCAAGTACTGTAGAGCCCAGAAATCACACTTACCTGAGCCTCATGACTAAACTTCTTGCCCCACATTTGACTAGAGACGAGTAAAAGACCAAGGGGTAGGCCTAACACAATGTTGTCAGAACACACTCTCGTAAAACCCTGTTGACATTCAAGGGCTAAAAAAAACATTGACAGTCAAAGGGGAAACAAATCGAGTAAATTCCCAGAGAGAAAATATTTAATATAGTTTAGTCTTAAAGTGCCAGTGAACCCCCTGTTTCAGCTTGGACACTATGAGATATAAAAATGTGTTTTGGGTTGAGAGTTAGGAAGGGCGGGGGGCATATTGTGTGTCTTTGTGTAGGAGCTTTACAATGAGAGATGCTGTATATGAAATGTGCCACACACACACACCGTGGCATTATACTATAAGTGTCCAAGAAGCCGATAAGCTGCCTCTCTTATCTCATATCAACATCAGCCACTGCCCAGACAGAGCTGCACACACACACCCCGCAGCCAGTGTCCCTTTGTTGTGACCTTGAAGTGCCTTGGAACAGACTCACAAAAAGAAAACAACAAGTTCACAAGTTGGCGGAGACTGGCAAAAACATAGAATTTTACACCTATTTTCTTAATTACATTTTAGCAAGCCTAACAGTGATGAAAGGCCATATACTCATACTATGTTGAAGATCATATAAGGCACATTACCCTCTTTAAAACCCCAAAAAATTAATTATTTGGGGCTCACTACCCCTTTAAAAATCTAAGTAATAGAGGGAGTTCTATTTACATACAACCATTTATGGTCTACATGTTGGACTGCTCTTTTGGTCCAATTATATGAGATGGGGGGGGCCAGTAGGCAATGTTGTGTGATGTCCCCACATAGTTATGTAGGTCTCGTGAATCAGGATCTGTAATGCGATGATGATGGAGAGGAGCAGCAGACATACTCCCTCCTCTCAGGGATCATCTGTGGCGTCAGGATGGGTGCCATGCTTCTGGTTCTTCCATGTTAAACTTGGCGGCCCAAGGCTGATGATGAAGTGGTCAGGTGTAGTTCTTCTCAGCAGTCTGAGGCTGATGGAGTCATCGGGTGTTTCTCAGTCACCACACTGGGTCACTGGGTCTCATCAGATCGCCTCCATCAGATCGCTCCATAGCGACCTGATGGAGGTGGCCTGGCGTGACTTTGGCCAGACTCTCGGCACGGTCCACCTTGGGTGCGACTCGCAAGACTCGGCCTGTTTGATCTGGTAATGGCAATGCAAATCAGTGCAGCATGGTTTGACCCGGGCAGGGCCAAAGGTGCCCATGGAAAGTGCTCATTGCATAGATCACAAATCCATGTTCAACAATAGCCTGTGCACCTAGGAATGACATTATTGGCTTTGGCTTTTGAATTTTCAAATTGTCTCCAATCAGAGGCAGGACTGGATTTGTCATTCAGGTTCTGGGTTGGGGTGTTCCACCATCGAAAACATGTATGCGTCATCCATCATGGGGAGTACTATATGGCTCCTTCTACGTAGTTGATTCCATTCATGGAATGGGATGGAAGGTGATGGAATACAACAGGGTTGCTCACCTCTCTGTGTAGTTTCTTTGTTCCACAGTTTTGTAAAGCCGTCTGCTTCTCCTGCTTCTGGGCGGGAGCAGGCTGTTGAGGCGAGGCTGGTGTGCTTATTACAGCCGTGCCTCATGTAGATTTTAGAGACTCTCACCGTCATGTTCGTAGAGCAAGCAGAAGCAGAGACTTTGGGGACTGGGTCCCAAGCACAACTCTCCTATGTGTTTCAGTCCAACTCGGGATCTCCCTGTAGATCAGGTCTGTCATCTCGAGGATCATTTGTATGTCCCACAAGGAGAACCTTGTCTCAGCCATATTTCATCTGCCCGTCCTGGCATATTGTCAGAGCGTGACTGGCAATAAAAACTCCATGAACGCTTGTTCAGCAAACAGGAGAAGTTCACCATAGGCAAATTTCTGTCCGAAAGCCCTTTCAGCCAGAAAATCCAAAACCTAAACATATAGTTGTCTTGGCCTAAACCTAACCAAGTAGTTTGTGTTGCCTAAACCTGAACAAAGTACGACTGAAAATGAAAACTGAAGTAACGACGAACGTCTCCTGAGTGAAAGCTTAAACATCCATCCACCACGACTTCCTCTCTTGTTGTATTTTATCACTCTTTATACTACTCGCCTAATGTGGTAAAAGGCTTTCTGCCAGATAGTTTTTCTCTCAGAAAACCTTGAAGGCAAACTTATCCCATGTGCACTTCTCCCATTCTGTTCTTGTTTCATATTATTATCATTATTATTATTATTATTTATAAAAATGTTAATTATTTGTATTATTATTATTATTATTATTATTATTACTATTATTATTATTATTACATTTGTTTACAAATCACAATTACATATCACAATATTTAGGCCTATTTCAGGTCCTGGATCGGACGAGTCGCGGACTGATATTCTCGCGTTTCTTTGTACGATATCATTTCTTTCTTTTAATATAATTTCAGGTCCCGTCGAGTTCTCGTCTACATAATTCCCAATTCTATATTTGTTTGCATTGGCCTATCTTTCTGTTGGCCTATCTCAAAATATCTTTTGTAATCGGCCCTGAAGAAGAGGGTCACTGCTGCACTTCTCTGTACTTTTTAATTTGGGCTACTTGTATGTAAGTACTATTAGTTTGAGATGTCATTTTCATAAACTAATACATTTTAAAGGATGAGCTATTACATTAAGCATTATACGGCATCCAACAATCAAACAAATGGCGACGATGGAACTATAAGTTTGATTTATGATGTGAGCTTTTGAAGGTCAATTGCGAAACGTTTCTCTTAAACATGTGCAAGAGAGAGAGAGGGAGAGAGACAGGGAACAGAGAGAGAGAAGAGAGAGGGAGAAGAGAGACAGAGGGAGAGGAGAGGAGAGAGAGAGAGAGAGAGACAGGAAAGAGAGAGAGGAGAGAGCAGGTAGGCGAGAGGAACACACTTCACGATCACACACCACACACACCACACACACAGCTACACACACACACACACACACACACACACACACACACACACACACACACACACACACACACACACACACACACATCCACACACACACACACACACACACACACACACACACACACACACACACACACACACATTTGCTGTCTTCTTCCCGGGTCTGTTCGTTCCCACGCCTCGCCTTTCAAAAACCTACATTTTTATTGATTAGGTGGCAGCGGGTGACAACAGTCACGGCGGGGTGAGAGTATTACCATGATCTCTTATTATCGGGCCCATCTGTTTAATAACCGTTTATATAAAGGCTAATTACTGTAGGCATATATATTTATTATTATTATTATTATTATTATTATTATTATTATATTATTATTTATTTTTGTATGTTTCTCCCCTCGAAAATATGGATTTCTTAAAACAGGTGGCCATAAACTGAAGCTAAACATTGCAACGTTCAAACAGTTCAAGCAATTATTTTTAATTATTCTTCATTATTTTCCTCAAAAAGACCTTTGAGTTTACTTTGAGTTTGGGGGGGGGGGGGGGTGATGACCCCAGACCAGGGTTATAACTGGCATCTGTTTGACATTGACTGCGTTTTGGTCCAAGCTCAGAACGTCACACCATCACCACACACACACACACACACACACACACACACACACACACACCACACACCACACACCACACACACACACACACACACACACACACACACCACACACACACACACACACACACACACACACACACACCATCACCGCACACAGCCGCCTTGTTTAACCGTTCCTGGGGAGCGGTAGAAAGATGCAGCAGAGCCATCTGTACTCGTATTGCTTTCTCTTTCTGTCTTTGTTGTCTCCTAGAGTCTTCTTTCTTGCCCACTTTTCTTCTTGTTCTCCTTTTTCTTTTCTACTCCTTCATTCTTTGCTGTTTTATTTACTCTTTTCTACTCTTCATCTTTATATCTTTCTCTTTTTACTCTTCCTGTTTTTTTTTGTTTTCCCTTTTTATCTTAAGAATCTTATGCTACTTTTTTTTTCCTGCTCGTATTTAGCTCATATTTTTCTCATAATGTTTTATTTGTTTTCTCTTTGCTCCTCTGCATCTTTCTGTTTTCTCTCTAAGACGTTTCTTCTTACGTTTCTTTTTCTGTCTACTTTCTTTTTGTGTGTGTCATTTCTCTGTGTGTTTGCTGTGTGTCTCTGCTGCTTGTGTTTTCCTATTTGTAATACTTTACCAATATGTGTGTGTGTGTGTGTGTGTGTGTGTGTGTGTGTGTGTGTGTGTGTGTGTGTGTGTGTGTGTGTGTGTGCGCACAATATTGGCGAAGAAGAAAAGCATTAAAAACAGTTAGGAACAACAATAAACAAAAACAAAACACAAAGCAATGACAACAAACAAATATTTCTCCCTCCTTCCCTCCCTCTCTCTCTCACTGTCTTTCTCTTTTTCCTCTCTGTCCCACTCTCCCTCCCTCCCTCTATTCCGCTCTCTCTCTCTCCCTCTCCCCCCTTCTCTCTCCCTCCTCTCTCTCTACTTCTCTCTCTCTCTCTCTCTCTCTCTCTCTCTCTCTCTCTCTTTCTCTCTCTCTCTCTCTCTCTCTCACTCCTTCCCTCCCTATCTACCTCTCTCTCTCCCTTCCCCCTCTCTCCCTCCCTCCCTCCCTCTGTCTCTCTCTCCCATGGTGGCCGAGCAGGCTTGATGTGAGGTTTATTTTCACTCACAAGCTGATTTGCAGACATGCAAAAAATGTTGTGGCTCGGTGTATTTTAGCGATAGTGAGGATTCATTTACGGCCCAAACTGTGCAGACTACACCTCACCCTTTACTGCCTACATGCTAACACAGACACACACACATGCTACTGTGGCAATTTATTTATTTATTTATTAGATGAGTGACTGACTTCTAAATGCAAAGTAACACACATAGCTGCATGCTGACTCATAGTTCAGCTCTTGCTAGACCATTACCAGAGTTCAGCTCTTGCTAGACCATTACTAGAGTTCAGCTCTTGCTAGATCATTACCAGACGTAAGCTCTCACTAGACCATTACCAGAGTTCAGCTCTCGCTCGGCCATTATCACTTGACCATTACCAGAGTTCAGCTCTCGCTAGACCATTACCAGAATTCAGCTCTCACTAGACCATTACAGAGTTCAGCTCTTGCTAGACCTGTAACAGAGTTCAGCTCTCACTAGACCATTAACAGTTCGCTATCGCTATACCATTACCAGAGTTCAGCTCTTGCTAGACAATTATCAGAATTTTGCTGTCGCTAAACCTTTATAGAATTCAGCTCTCACTAGACCATGAACAGAATTCAGCTCCCGCTAGACCATGAACAGAATTCAGCTCCCGCTAGACCATTGCAGAGTTCAGCTCTCACTAGACCATTACAGAGTTCAGCTCTCACTAGACCATTACAGAGTTCAGCTCTCTTTAAACCATTACAGAGTTCACTAGACCATTAGCAGAGTAAAAGTTAACCTGAAGGTTACATAGGGACTCTGCCATTACAACACACACACACACACACACACGAGCGAGACAAGAGGGCGATGGATCTTATGAGTGCTGTTTGAACAAGAGATATATTTCTGTGTGTACCTTCCTAGGCAGCCTACAATTAGCTTTGTAAATAAATCCTGAGGCTCTGGTATGATCCGCTCTGTGGGAGCGAGGGGGGCACATGGTGGAGGGGGGCTCTCTATCTGGAGCCCTGAGGGGACGACAAGGTAGACAGATTTACGTTTGAATTTCGAGCACCGATTTAGGGTTCTTATTGAATTAATACACTTTTAAGGCATTTGAGTGTACTTTTCTGAGTTTGTATGTTGATCGATGAACCATCTGTAAAAGTGTAAATGTTATGTGAGTGTCTGGGCTGCAGGGAATCCCACGGCATTTGTTCAGCGCACCGTGTGTTGTGCTTATGTTAGCTTTTGATTGCGGCCTTTCCAGCCGAAACTTGCTGCCAACGTTTGGATTCTTTCTTCTCAAAATTCTGGATGCGGTAGCATATTTTATATCACACTTCTAATGAACATGTATTGGATAATTAGTAGAGATCCTCTATTTGTGACATAAATATATGTTTAAAATCGCACAGACACAGACACACATGGACACTCGCACAAAAGCATACACAGACACTTTCACACACCCACACACTCTTTCCTGCACTCTCTCACTCTCTCTCTCACTCTCTCTCTGTCTCTCTCACACACACACACACATACACACGTGCATGTGCACAAACACACACACACACACACACACACACACACACACACACACACGTGCATGTGCACAAACACACACACACACACACACACACACACACACGTACACAGTGGGGCCTGAGCATCAGTTGATGTAACAATCAGCTTCGGTGTCGGCCGCTGCATTTGCAACTCCACCTGGATGTCCATCCAACAATCACCCTCCTCTCGCTGACCCCCCCCCCCCCCCCCCCCCCCATCATCTCTCTCCTAATCCCCCTTTCATACTCTCCATCAGTCTCACATGATGCACTGTATAGTTTGCATATGAATATCGATGCATATTGGTTTAATATGAAGCCAGGGCGTTAAGCCACCGGGCCAGTAGACTGCCATGGATCCACTTTGCGTACACGTGTGTGCGGTCGCAGGGCAGACGAGCTCTCTGCATTCACGTCAGCCCACTTGAAACCTTTTCATACAGTGGTTTGGACTTATTCCTGCTTCATGTATTTGCTTATGTAAAATATTTTTTAGTCTGAGATTTCAATAAACGGTCAGAAAATGTGCTGGGCAGCGTTGTCGCATGCGACCCAAACACAATGAGACGGACGGCGAGGATGACACTTGTCCTCGCCGATGTTTTGAATGAATTCAGGGACGGGCGCATCAGATCCTATTTGCCTAATAGCACTTTCTCAAGAGATCTCTTACACACAAAATAAATGTTGACGATTTTGCATGTTTGTGACCCAGGCTATTGACGGGCTGAGGTGTCTATAATCCTCGACAGACTCTGGCCCGGCCCGTGTCTCTGCATGTGGTCTGGTGCGTGTGGTGGAAACCAATGGTAGGTGAGGGTTGCTAGGTCCATGACAAGGCACCTGAGCTGTGATTGGTTCCGCCCCTCGACGCCACCGTTGGTGGTTGAGCGAGACGTTAAACTGAAAGAGCTTTGAGGTTTGGGTTTCTCACTCCGAGCTCTCGAGTCTCCGCAGTGGCTGGAAACGTGACGCATAAAGATTAGTTAAATCCAGTGTTGAAACGCCATCTCCAATACAGTAAGCAGGCTGAGCTTCAGGACTCGTCTCTCATTGTTGTTCTGACAATTTGTTCTGACAAATTGTTTCATTTTCATTGACATTGTGTTCAAATTTTATGATTTGGATCTTAATGTTGTGGGAATTTGTACTTTGTACAGTTGTTTACTTTGTACAAATAGTAGTGTTGCTAATTTTATTTATATTATTTGCGCTTTTCCTTGTATAATTTCGAATGTTAGGCAAGGTTCTAAATTGTATGTTAGACCTAACACAAGTTAGAATGAGAAAGTTACATACACAACTATTATGATGCTAGAACCATATCTTGAGAGCAACAATTCATATCCTTACATATAATTCCAATTTCCTCCAATTATTTATTCTTAATATCAAAGCAAATACACATCTCATAGTTTTAAAGGGTATTCTGTGTTTGCCAGTCTAATTCAGTCAATACAGCATGCAGCCTCGCTTATCTTCCATCTATTGTTACGGGAGGCTTTTAGGTCCCATAGCAAATATCTTCTTCAAGAATCAACTATTGTCTGAGGGGATTAGTTATAGATCCTTCAGTACACAATGGGCTGTTGACACACACCATAATAATGACACCATAATCCAATGAAACAACGAGCAGTTTGCTTTCTCCTACCCTTGGCCAATAGCCAGAGAACCACAGCAGCAATATGACTGGGGAGAGTGTGTGTGTGTGTGTGTGTGTGTGTGTGTGCGTGCGTGCGTGCGTGCGTGCGTGCGTGCGTGCGTGCGTGCGTGCGTGCGTGCGTGCGTGCGTGTGTGCGCAAGTGCATGTGTTGCATGTGTATGTGAATGTGAATGAGTGTGTGTGTGTGTGTGTGTGTGTGTGTGTGTGTGTGTGTGTGTGTGTGTGTGTGTGTGTGGCATGTGTGTGTGTGTGTGTGTGTGTGTGTGTGTGTGTGTGTGTGTGTTGTGTGGTGTGTGTGTGTGTGTGTGTGTGTGTGTGTGTGTGTGTTGCTGTCCCAGATGTTGTAGCATGCTTAGAATTGCACGCCTGCCCAGCTACTTATGCAGGCAACTTGGCAATTATGAAACTCGTTCTATTTGTCTTGTAAATATGAATGCTCAAACAGCTCTATTCTTATATTCAGGTACCACAGTGATATATTGCTGCCAAATGCCCTAAATGTAAATGTAAATGTAAATGTAAATGTGTGTGTGTGTGGGGGGGACGCACATGCACATGCCTCCATGCACGTGCATTCATCATTGTCCGATGAGACATCCGAAACGATGCAACGTTTCTATCCTCCTGCCACTACAGTTGGGGCGGAGGATGGCGCAATAGTTGACGTGTACGCATTCAATGACGCGTGCTATCACCACCCTGGAACCTTATAAAACATTCCTTCCTCCGTGCACATAGCACCGACATCCGGGGCTGGAGACAGGCGTGTCACTGCCTCTGCAGAACACATGACGTGCAGTTCAACAATGTGTGTCCGTGACTCATGTGAAGCGCCCCTATTTGTATGTTTATTAGCATTTCAAACACTTCTCTATGCTGGGAATAAGGTTTTTTGATAGTGTGTAGTATAAATACGCCATAATAAGGCACTGTTTGTACTGCTTTCTGTGTGTCTCAGTTTCTCTGTTTGTGTCTGTCTGTCCGTCCGTCCGTGTGTGTGAGTGTGTGTGTGCGTGTGTGTGTGTGTGATAATTAGAAGCCATGTCTTCAGGGTAGACATTAATCATACAACCAGCAAGCATCTCTCTCTTTTTCCTCTCTCTCTCTCTCTCTCCCCTCTCTCTCTACCTCTCTCCTCTCTTCCCCCTCTCTCCTCTCCCTCTCTCTCTCTCTCTCTCTCCCTCTCCTCTCTCTCTCTCTCTCTCTCTCTCTCTCTCTCTCTCTCTCTCTCTCTCTCTCTCTCTCTCTCTCTCTCTCCCATTTAATGTATTATTATTATTATTATTATTATTATTATTATTAGTAGTAGTAGTAGTAGTAGTAGTAGTAGTCGTAGTATTCGTATTATTATTAGTATTATTATTCCTCCGTCCTTCTCCCTGTTTATTTGTCTTTGTCGCTCACCCAACCTTAACTCATAGATCTTCTCTCTCTCTCTCTGTCTGTCTGTGTGTGTGTGTGTGTGTGTCTGTGTGTCTGTCTGTCTGTGTGTGTGTCTGTCTGTCTGTCTGTCTGTGTGTCTGTGTGTCTGTCTGTCTGTGTGTGTGTCTGTCTGTCTGTGTGTGTGTCTGTGTGTCTGTGTGCGTGTCTCCAGGCGAGGACAGCAGCCCAGAGAACATGTTGCTCCACGGTCCGTTCTCCAGGAAGCCCAAGCGGATCCGGACGGCCTTCTCCCCCTCCCAGCTGCTGCGTCTGGAGCGGGCCTTCGAGAAGAACCACTATGTGGTGGGAGCTGAACGCAAGCAGCTGGCCAGCGGGCTCTGTCTCACCGAGACGCAGGTGGGGGGGCCGGAACACAGCCGAGTGGGCACACACACACACACATGCACACACACACACACAGGCACAGACACACATGCACACACACATAAGCACAGGCACAGACAAACACATACATACACACACACACACACACACACACACACACACCACACACACCACAACACACACACACACACAACACACACACCACACACAACACACAACACACACACACACACACACACACACACAGAGGCACAGACACACATGCATACATGCACATACAGACACACAGACACAGAAACACACAGAGACACACACATAGGCACAGGAACACACTTACAAACACTGCCAAAGCTGTTATCTATAAGTAGTATGTAGTAATAGAGTAATTTGGTCATTTAGTCTGTTCACAGTTTATCCAAAGTGACTCAGACTCATGTCATGAATAAGCAGGTAGGGGTTGGGCATCTTGCTCAAAGACGCCTCAGCGTGGAGGTTGAACCCACAACCGGCTGCTCCACACTGTCCTGCCTCCTATCTAGACTAGTATGATTAATACTACAGACCGGAGGCAGGATACTCCATGGCACTGGGACATTGGGAACATTCATGGTGGAAAAGACACACATCCTCAACATTCAAGCAGAGATGAGCTAATAAAGATAACCTACAAATCAATGTCATGGTTCTCTGTGGTGCGTGAATATCGTAAGAATCGTAAGGATGATTGACGGCCCCGTGAGCGAGAGACAGGACAGTTCCCGCCTCTGGGCGCTGGTTTCCTCATGTTGCCTCCTAACAGTTTATATTAAGAGTCGACTGCAGCGCGTAGCAGACCAACCCCACGCATCCAGACAGAGACAGAGACAGAGACAGAGAGAGAGAGAGAGAGAGAAGAGAGAGAGAGAGAGAGAGAGAGAGAGAGAGAGAGAGGTGGGGGAGATAGGGGGAGAGAGAGAGATGTGGGGAAGAGATGGGGAGAGAGAGAGAGAGAGAGAGAGAGAGAGAGAGAGAGAGAGAGAGAGGTGGGGAAGAGATGGGGCGTGAGACAGAGAGAGGTGCGGGGGAGGGGGGAGAGAAACAGAGCGTGAGGTGGGTGAAAGAGAAGGGGGGAGGGAGAGAGTTGGAGAGACAAGGGCGAGAGCCTAATGAGAGAGAGACAGGGAGAGAAAGTGTGAGGATAGAGAGAAAGGGGACAAAGACAGAGAGAGACAGGAGAGAGAGAGAGAGAGCCAGGGATAGAGGGGAGAGAGAGAGAGACAGGGAGAGAGGGGAGAGAGACAGAGAGACGGGGGGGGGGGGCAAGTGAGTCAGCGGTTAATCAGAGAGAGAGCGACGCCAGCCGTGATTGACAGTGTTTGTCATCCCGTCACCAGGGCAATGTGAGAACACGCAGCCAGGCAAGTGATGTGATTGGCCCGATGATTTTTATTTATGAGCTCATTCCACAGTGAAAGGCAGAGACAGTCATCCGTCAATCTGTCAATACACACACGCACACTTACACAAACACACACGCGTGTGTGTAGAACGATTCAAGGTTAATAATTGTCGCTAACTAAAAGGTTTGGTGCAGCTGTGGCACGGTGATGGAGGGTGCTCCATGGACTGCCCTGGGATTTCAGGGGCTTTTCAGATGGTAAATGGATCCTGACCCTTAGCCCATGGCTTTGGGCTCTGGGGTGTGTGTGTTTGTGTGTGTTTGTGTGTGTATCCCAGGAGAGGCCTACGACTATTATCCTGCCTGAAACCTCCTGTAGTGTCCTGGTCACTTTTATTGAAGTTACTTGTTTTGTTTTTGTGATAGTAAATTTGTTTGAGTTGCCAAAGTTTGTCTTGCCAAGGCCCACTATTAATGTACAATGAGACATGCTGACTGATGAGTATACTGGCATGAGAAAGCAAACACACACACGCACACATATGCACACACACACACGCACCACAAGAAGTAATCGAGAGGCCTCTGACATCACACAGCAGGTGTTGTTGAAAGATTGTTCTCTATTCCCGCTATTACCGATCAGTCATTCAGCGGACGTGATTTATCTTGTGACAATTCAGATACATGTAAATTAATGGGCAGGTTTTAGCAGGGTTACAGGCCTACAGGTCAGGTTGCAAAAACCTTGAGAAGGGAACAGAGCACCTTCTGGCTGGGAGTTGAGCTTCCGTGTGACTCGATGCAAATAAGCCAGAAGGCTGTTGTGTGGCTCCACGACACTGCAGTCCCACGGTTTATATGTAGACAATAAACGGCCAATAAATCAAACGTGATTCCCGCCACGTTGATATCATCGTTCATTAGTCAACGGCGGAGACAAAATTGAAAACTCGAACGCTGGAACTGCGCTTTTTTGTTCCCCGGGAAGAGTTTGAAAACCAGAGCTGTCACCGTGACATGGCATGATATCATCATCACAGAACAGAGACTGGCGATCCTCCTGCTGCATGGCCACTACCCAGCCCAGGAGCTTGGAATCTCTCTCTCTCTCTCTCTCTCTCTCTCTCTCTCTCTCTCTCTCTCTCTCTCTCTCTCTCACTCACTCTCCCTCTCCATCTCCCTCTCTCTCTCTCTCTCTCTCTCCTCTCTCTCCCAGGCTTTCTGGCAACGCTGCACTTGGCACGAGATTTAAAAGCCGCGATGCACGCGTCCTCGGCCCTGTTACCGTTTAGTTCCCTGTAAGAGACGGACATACGTCGACACGCGCGCCCTGACATCGGAAACGGACAGATTGTGAGCAAGCGAGCAATGCAAAAGTCTGAGTATCTGCGTGGCGTTGTAAATGTTGTAAATGTTGTAAATGTTGTAAATGTTGTAAATGTTGTAAATGTTGTAATGTTTGCTTGTGTCAATTCAAGTGACACATAGAGATGGAGAGAGATGGAGAGAGATAGAGATGCCTGACATGAGAATGAGTTCTCTCATAAGAATGTTGCCATGGCGAACAGGTCTTGTTGGCATAATAACAGTTTTAGCACCACAGCTGGAGGCAGCGGTTTGCACAGTAGTCATGTTGATGAGATGATGTTGATGATGATGATGATGATGATGATAATAGCACAGCAATAACAACAACAATCATCATTTAATTGAATAATGATTTGTTTTTGATCTCTTCAGCCATAGTGTTGTCTCTGCTTTTTTTTCACACACACACATACACACACACCCATACACGGCATCCACACACGCACGTGCACACGCACTTGCACACACACACACACATACACACACACACACGCACATGCACTCACACACTCGCACAATTCACACACTTTTTCTTCTCTTCTTCCCATGAGTTGGAAACCCACAGAGCCACTCTGCCTTTGTCTCTGGCCCCTGTCTCTGTCTCTCTCTATCTCTCTCTCTCTCTTTAGTGAAAAATACAACACACCAAACAATCTATACACAACTAAGTCTACTACTCGACCCATACAATTACAATAAAAAAAGTACTTTAAAATGTGTTCACTCTCTCTCTCTCACTCTCTTTCTCTCTCGCTTTCCTCTCCCCTCTCTTTAATAGACAATACAATACAACATCAATGTCAATATATAATGATAAAGTACAGGCTTAACCCTCTCTCTCTCTCTTTCGGTTCTCTCTCTCTCGCCTTCTCTCCGTGTGGCAGGTGAAGGTGTGGTTCCAAAACCGGCGGACGAAACACAAGCGTCAGAAGCTGGAGGAGGAGTCTCCCGAGGCCCAGCAGAAGCGGAAGGGCAGCCAGCACGTCAACCGCTGGCGGGTGGCCACCCAGCAAGGCAGTCCAGACCACATCGACGTCACCTCCGACTAAGGGCCGAGAGACACGCACACACAGCATGAGAGAGAGAGAGCGAGAGAGAGAGAAGAGGCAGAGAGAGGGACAGAAAGAGAAAAAGAGAGGGACTAGTGAACAGCAGGAGAGGGAGGGAGTCACCGGGAAACAGAGAGTTAAAAGAAACCGATCATTATAAATACACACAATACATTAAGGACCCTTCCGGAGGGGTGTGTTTGTGTCTGGGAGCTGTCAATCAAAGAGGAAGAAGACGCACACACACACACACCAGCACACACACACACACACACACACACACACACACACACACACACACACACACACACACACACACACACACACACACCACACACACACACACACACACACACACACACATACACACACACACACAACACACACACACACACATACAACAGAAGACATCATCAATAACTCATCGACAGCTTTCCTCTCTGGAGGCCGGCGTGGCGACACCTCCCTGCGTGTCTCCTGCGTGTCAAAAAGCCCACAGATTGAGTTTTTTCGGACGTTTGTTCCATCGGCCTCTCAGACACTCATATCAAATCAAATCAAACTGTTTGTTGCTGAGTGGGACTTAAAGGACCCAGGACATTCCCGAAAGGACCTCCGGATGGATCTCTGCGGATATGTCAACGGGAACACTGATGTCGTCATAATGGGTCTGATTTCACATGCAAGAAAGGGACACGACGGAATCGTCGGTTGTGCGGATGGACTGCACTGGATTCAAGTGCACAATGTCCGAGCGGGGGGCGGGGCGGACACCGGAAGCTTGATTGGTCGTACGGCAAGTGAGTCAGCGGTTAATCAGAGAGAGAGCGACGCCAGCCGTGATTGACAGTGTTTGTCATCCCGTCACCACGGCAATGTGAGAACACGCAGCCAGGCAAGTGATGTGATTGGCCCGATGATTTTTATTTATGAGCTCATTCCACAGTGAAAGGCAGAGACAGTCATCCGTCAATCTGTCAATACACACACGCACACTTACACAAACACACACGCGTGTGTGTAGAACGATCAAGGTTTAATAATTGTCGCTAACTAAAAGGTTTGGTGCAGCTGTGGCACGGTGATGGAGGGTGCTCATGGACTGCCCTGGGATTTCAGGGGCTTTTCAGATGGTAAATGGATCCTGACCCTAGCCCATGGCTTTGGGCTCTGGGGTGTGTTGTGTTTGTATCCCAGGAGAGTGTGTGTGTGTGAGAGAGACAGAGAGAGAGTGAGAGAGAGAGTGAGAGAGTGCAGGAAAGAGTGTGTGGGTGTGTGAAAGTGTCTGTGTATGCTTTTGTGCGAGTGTCCATGTGTGTCTGTGTCTGTGCGATTTTACATATAAGATCCTCTGTGATGGAGGGTGCTCATGGACTGCCCTGGGATTTCAGGGGCTTTTCAGATGGTAAATGGATCCTGACCCTAGCCCATGGCTTTGGGCTCTGGGGTGTGTGTGTTTGTGTGTGTTTGTGTGTGTATCCCAGGAGAGGCCTACGACTATTATCCTGCCTGAAACCCTCCTGTAGTGTCCTGGTCACTTTTATTGAAGTTACTTGTTTTTGTTTGTGATAGTAAATTTGTTTGAGTTGCCAAAGTTTGTCTTGCCCAAGGCCCACTATTAATGTACAATGAGACATGCTGACTGATGAGTATACTGGCATGAGAAGCAAACACACACACGCACACATATGCACACACACACACGCACCACAAGAAGTAATCGAGAGGCCTCTGACATCACACACAGATGTTGTTGAAAGATTGTTCTCTATTCCCGCTATTTACCGATCAGTCATTCAGCGGACGTGATTTATCTTGTGACAATTCAGATACATGTAATTAATGGGCAGGTTTAGCAGGGTTACAGGCCTACAGGTCAGGTTGCAAAAACCTTGAGAAGGGAACAGAGCACCTTCTGGCTGGGAGTTGAGCTTCCGTGTGACTCGATGCAAATAAGCCAGAAGGCTGTCCACGACACTGCAGTCCCACGGTTTATATGTAGACAATAAACAGCCAATAAATCAAACGTGATTCCCACCACGTTGATATCATCGTTCATTAGTCAACGCAGAGACAAATTGAAAACTCGAACGCTGGAACTGCGCTTTTTTGTTCCCCGGGAAGAGTTTGAAAACAGAGCTGTCACCGTGACATGGCATGATATCATCATCACAGAACAGAGACTGGCGATCCTCCTGCTGCATGGCCACTACCCAGCCCAGGAGCTTGGAATCTCTCTCTCTCTCTCTCTCTCTCTCTCTCTCTCTCTCTCTCTCTCTCTCTCTCTCTCTCTCTCTCCCAGGCTTTCTGGCAACGCTGCACTTGGCACGAGATTTAAAAGCCGCGATGCACGCGTCCTCGGGCCCTGTACCGTTTAGTTCCCTGTAGAGACGGGACATACGTCGACACGTGCGCCCTGACATCGGAAACGGACAGATTGTGAGCAAGCGAGCAATGCAAAAGTCTGAGTATCTGCGTGGCGTTGTAAATGTTGTAAATGTTGTAAATGTTGTAAATGTTGTAAATGTTGTAAATGTTTGCTTGTGTCAATCCAAGTGACACATAGAGATGGAGAGAGATGGAGAGAGATAGAGATGCCTGACATGAGAATGAGTTCTCTTCATAAGAATGTTGCCATGGCGACAGGTCTTGTTGGCATAATAACAGTTTTAGCACCACAGCTGGAGGCAGCGGTTGCACAGTAGTCATGTTGATGATGATGATGTTGATGATGATGATGATGATGATGATAATAGCACAGCAATAACAACAACAATCATCATTTAATTGAATAATTTATTTGTTTTTGATCTCTTCAGCCATAGTGTTGTCTCTGCTTTTTTTCACACACACACATACACACACACCCATACACGCATCCACACACGCACGTGCACACGCACTTGCACACACACACACACATACACACACACACACGCACATGCACTCACACACTCGCACATTCACACACTTTTTCTTCTCTTCTTCCCATGAGTTGGAACCCACAGAGCCACTCTGCCTTTGTCTCTGGCCCTGTCTCTGTCTCTCTCTATCTCTCTCTCTCTCTTTAGTGAAAAATACAACACACCAACAATCTATACACAACTAAGTCTACTACTCGACCCATACAATTACAATAAAAAAAAGTACTTAAAATGTGTTCACTCTCTCTCTCTCACTCTCTTTCTCTCTCGCTTTCTCTCCCTCTCTTTAATAGACAATACAATACAACATCAATGTCATATATAATGATAAAGTACAAGGCTTAACCCTCTCTCTCTCTCTTTCGTTCTCTCTCTCTCGCTCTCTCCGTGTGGCAGGTGAAGGTGTGGTTCCAAAACCGGCGGACGAAACACAAGCGTCAGAAGCTGGAGGAGGAGTCTCCCGAGGCCCAGCAGAAGCGGAAGGGCAGCCAGCACGTCAACCGCTGGCGGGTGGCCACCCAGCAAGGCAGTCCAGACCACATCGACGTCACCTCCGACTAGGGCCGAGAGACACGCACACACAGCATGAGAGAGAGAGAGCGAGAGAGAGAGAGAGGCAGAGAGAGGGACAGAAAGAGAAAAAGAGAGGGACTAGTGAACAGCAGGAGAGGGAGGGAGTCACCGGGAAACAGAGAGTTAAAAGAAACCGATCATTATAAATACACACAATACATTAAGGACCCTTCCGGAGGGGTGTGTTTGTGTCTGGGAGCTGTCAATCAAAGAGGAAGAAGACGCACACACACACACACACACACACACACACACACACAAAGCAGACGTCAGGGGGGGGGGGCAAGTGAGTCAGCGGTTAATCAGAGAGAGAGCGACGCCAGCCGTGATTGACAGTGTTTGTCATCCCGTCACCACGGCAATGTGAGAACACGCAGCCAGGCAAGTGATGTGATTGGCCCGATGATTTTTATTTATGAGCTCATTCCACAGTGAAAGGCAGAGACAGTCATCCGTCAATCTGTCAATACACACACGCACACTTACACAAACACACACGCGTGTGTGTAGAACGATCAAGGTTTAATAATTGTCGCTAACTAAAAGGTTTGGTGCAGCTGTGGCACGGTGATGGAGGGTGCTCATGGACTGCCCTGGGATTTCAGGGGCTTTTCAGATGGTAAATGGATCCTGACCCTAGCCCATGGCTTTGGGCTCTGGGGTGTGTGTGTTTGTGTGTGTTTGTGTGTGTATCCCAGGAGAGGCCTACGACTATTATCCTGCCTGAAACCCTCCTGTAGTGTCCTGGTCACTTTTATTGAAGTTACTTGCAAGTTGTTGTTGTTTTTGTTTGTGATAGTAAATTTGTTTGAGTTGCCAAAGTTTGTCTTGCCCAAGGCCCACTATTAATGTACAATGAGACATGCTGACTGATGAGTATACTGGCATGAGAAGCAAACACACACACGCACACATATGCACACACACACACGCACCACAAGAAGTAATCGAGAGGCCTCTGACATCACACACAGATGTTGTTGAAAGATTGTTCTCTATTCCCGCTATTTACCGATCAGTCATTCAGCGGACGTGATTTATCTTGTGACAATTCAGATACATGTAATTAATGGGCAGGTTTAGCAGGGTTACAGGCCTACAGGTCAGGTTGCAAAAACCTTGAGAAGGGAACAGAGCACCTTCTGGCTGGGAGTTGAGCTTCCGTGTGACTCGATGCAAATAAGCCAGAAGGCTGTTGTGTGGCTCCACGACACTGCAGTCCCACGGTTTATATGTAGACAATAAACGGCCAATAAATCAAACGTGATTCCCGCCACGTTGATATCATCGTTCATTAGTCAACGCGGAGACAAATTGAAAACTCGAACGCTGGAACTGCGCTTTTTTGTTCCCCGGGAAGAGTTTGAAAACAGAGCTGTCACCGTGACATGGCATGATATCATCATCACAGAACAGAGACTGGCGATCCTCCTGCTGCATGGCCACTACCCAGCCCAGGAGCTTGGAATCTCTCTCTCTCTCTCTCTCTCTCTCTCTCTCTCTCTCTCTCTCTCTCTCTCTCTCCCAGGCTTTCTGGCAACGCTGCACTTGGCACGAGATTTAAAAGCCGCGATGCACGCGTCCTCGGGCCCTGTACCGTTTAGTTCCCTGTAGAGACGGGACATACGTCGACACGGCGCCCTGACGGGCCCTGTACCGTTTAGTTCCCTGTAGAGACGGGACATACGTCGACACGTGCGCCCTGACATCGGAAACGGACAGATTGTGAGCAAGCGAGCAATGCAAAAGTCTGAGTATCTGCGTGGCGTTGTAAATGTTGTAAATGTTGTAAATGTTGTAAATGTTGTAAATGTTGTAAATGTTTGCTAACCCCGCCTCCGCGCCCTCTCCCCCCCCCCCGCGCCGCGTTCCTGACTTTCTTGGCTTCTACTTTGTTTGAGGTGCTCAAATGCAAAAGTCTGAGTATCTGCGTGGCGTTGTAAATGTTGTAAATGTTGTAAATGTTGTAAATGTTGTAAATGTTGTAAATGTTTGCTTGTGTCAATCCAAGTGACACATAGAGATGGAGAGAGATGGAGAGAGATAGAGATGCCTGACATGAGAATGAGTTCTCTTCATAAGAATGTTGCCATGGCGACAGGTCTTGTTGGCATAATAACAGTTTTAGCACCACAGCTGGAGGCAGCGGTTGCACAGTAGTCATGTTGATGATGATGATGTTGATGATGATGATGATGATGATGATAATAGCACAGCAATAACAACAACAATCATCATTTAATTGAATAATTTATTTGTTTTTGATCTCTTCAGCCATAGTGTTGTCTCTGCTTTTTTTCACACACACACATACACACACACCCATACACGCATCCACACACGCACGTCACGCACGTGCACACGCACTTGCACACACACACACACATACACACACACACACGCACATGCACTCACACACTCGCACATTCACACACTTTTTCTTCTCTTCTTCCCATGAGTTGGAACCCACAGAGCCACTCTGCCTTTGTCTCTGGCCCTGTCTCTGTCTCTCTCTATCTCTCTCTCTCTCTTTAGTGAAAAATACAACACACCAACAATCTATACACAACTAAGTCTACTACTCGACCCATACAATTACAATAAAAAAAAGTACTTAAAATGTGTTCACTCTCTCTCTCTCACTCTCTTTCTCTCTCGCTTTCTCTCCCTCTCTTTAATAGACAATACAATACAACATCAATGTCATATATAATGATAAAGTACAAGGCTTAACCCTCTCTCTCCTCTCTTCGTCTCTTCTCTCTCGCCTCTCTCGTGTGGCAGGTGAAGGTGTGGTTCCCAAAACCGGCGGACGAAACACAAGCGTCAGAAGCTGGAGGAGGAGTCTCCCGAGGCCCACAGAAGCGGAAGGGCAAGCCAGCACGTCAACCGCGTGGCTGGGTGGCGCACCCAGCAAGGCAGTCCAGACCACATCTGCGTCACCTCCGACTAGGGCCGATGAGACACGCACACACCAGCAATGGAAGAGAGAGAGAGAGAGAGAGAGAGAAGAGGCAGAGAGAGGGACAGAAAGAGAAAAAGAGAGGGGACTAGTGAACAGCAGGAGAGGGAGGGAGTCACCGGGAAACAGAGAGTTAAAAGAAACCGATCATTATAAATACACACAATACATTAAGGACCCTTCCGAGGGTGTGTTTTGTGTCTGGAGCTGTCAATCAAAGAGGAAGAAGACGCACACACACACACACACACACACCACAACACACACCACACACACCACACACAACCACCACACACCACACACACAAACAACACACCACACAACACACACACAGTAGTACTTAAAGAAGACATCCATCAATAACTCATCGACAGCTTTCCTCTCTGGAGGCCGGCGTGGCGACACCTCCCTGCGTGTCTCCTGCGTGTCAAAAAGCCCACAGATTGAGTTTTTTCGGACGTTTGTTCCATCGGCCTCTCAGACACTCATATCAAATCAAATCAAACTGTTTGTTGCTGAGTGGGACTTAAAGGACCCAGGACATTCCCGAAAGGACCTCCGGATGGATCTCTGCGGATATGTCAAGGGAACACTGATGTCGTCATAATGGGTCTGATTTCACACAATGAAACTCTTGTGCATGAAAGGGACACGACGGAATCGTCGGTTGTGCGATTTACTCTGGATTCAAGTGCACAATGTACACATGTGTCCATAATGTACATTCATCTGTGTAGTGTCGTTGTTTTGATCATTATTATTAGAGTTGATTGTTGTTTGCTTTTTTTAAATGTCTGTTTTGAACACTGTTTCATTGAGACTTTTGTTTTGAACTCCCAGGCGTGGCTTTTTCATGTGTTTGGTATTTATGTCAATGGTTTATTAAATAAGTATTCTATGCATCGCATGTGTTATAATGCGTTATTATATCTCCCTGTCTGGACACACTTTGTTGGTTCACACGTCGACATCTATGTGTGTCTGACGATCAGAGATGCCTCTGTCGGACTTTAAAGTACGAAAAGAAATCAGTAATAATTACCTCAATCCAATTATTTTCAGCGTACTAATTCTGGAATAATACATCGTCTCATGTAGCACTTCTTAGTCAAATCTATTTTTTCATTGGTCGCCAAAAAAAAATAGGAACGCACTGCATTCATTGTCCAACGTCCAACTCGGAAAATAATTGTATATTATTTTGTTTTTATTTGTAAAATAAAAAATGTTTTCCCCAAACGTTGTGTCTTTCAATTGCACATGTTAATCATGACTATCATGTTAACAAAACGGAAAATATCTGTCTTTATACCTATTTGCGAAGAGGCCTATACATATTTCATGGATTATTTTAAAATAGGCATACTTTTGTATCTAATATTGTATAAAGAAACTTGACTTTCTTTTGTTCGTTTCTCTTTTATAATGTTTTTCTTTTTTTACAATATAGGCCTACATTGTCAAGTAAAACTAAAACGAAATAAATAATAGAAATAAATAAATAAATAAAAAATGATTAAATAAATAGATGCAACATTGATTAACTAGACCTACATGATGTAGGCCTATCATTTACTAACAATATTGAAACACCGAAACAGGTCTGATGTGCTATGACGTATTAAAACACAACTATAGTGATCTATGACCGCGGCCTAACACTACAGCCTCACCGCCCATTAGTGTGTGCTGATCATTATTATCTCCACATGTGAATGTGGGAGTACACGTCTTATAGGTCTGTTGTTTAGATCTCTGTCTCTGTCCTCCTCCTCCTCCTCCTCCTCCCGGCCTTCTCGTTGCATGCTGCAGTCATTCCGACTGAACACTTAAACAAAAGTCGTTGAGCTTTTTTACGAGGCTTATACGGAAGCATTTAGAAGATGAGACCGGACGACACCAAAACCAATTAGGCTACTTAACAAGCACCCTGGTCTGCCAAGTGCATGAATCACGACACACCGAGTCAACACAATTACCTCCGTTTACCTACGTTTAAATAATGAGGATACGCACGCATCCATCGCATGCATGCATCAATAACTGGCCGCACTATTCCTCTTCTGACTGCAGGTATCATCTAGGAGGGCCTACTGTTTTCTCAGTCTTTGCACTCACAATAAAGTTATTATGAAAATGCCAGGATGGTGTGGTCCGTCCCGTCTCCGTGGTGTGAGGCTGTATAGGGAATATTGAATATTGTTCCTCTGGAGGGACTCGAACACAGCGAGATCCTCACTCGCTTATTGGGAAAATGAATTGGTGTCACCTGATTTACACCTGTTAATGCGCCGGGACCCGAGCCTATAGAGAGGTGTGAGAATCCACATCGTCCACATGCACCCTTTCTCCCTATAGACATCCTCATTATCCGCAGATATGCACGTAAAACTGTGAGGAATACATGTATGCGCAAAGTGGTGCTGCAGGTTGCGTCCTAATTGGGCGCATGCACGGAGATGGTGGCGAGCAAAAAGTGTCTGTGTTTTGGTTTATTCTGGAGAATAATGATTTATTCTGTTTACTGTTTACTTTGAACGCATCGTGTTCAATGCGTCCAGGCGTGCACACATCACCAGCTCTCTATCACACACACAAACGCACGCACACACACGCACACACGCACACACTCTGTGTGTGTGATGCGTTCAAAGTCTCGAGGCTGGTGTGGAATACTATACAAATATTTCCACCAGGTGCCACACCTGGTGGAAATGTGTTATAATGCTTATTATATATAATGCATATTAATGATATTATTATAATGCATGCAGGTGCACTGCTACAAATCTATTCCCTCTTTCTCTCAATTTGATCATGCTTTTATTTGATATTACTATTCAATTCGGCCATGTCTAAATGCTTCTTTGGACTATAGCAATCAGCCTATTATAATTGTTGATATATTATTTGTATTATTCATCTGAATATTGGAATATTCAGTGGTTCCCATGCCCCAAAACCTCGTTCCCACTCGGTCTTCGGTAAAAACAAAAAACAATAAAACACGAGGCATCAACTCCCTTTAAATTAAATTAGGCTAATGAAACCAATACCTCAACAAAGTGAATCGAAATTTGAAAAAAATATCCTATATTTAATTTAATATTTACAGAAAGGCGAAATCCTCGGACCAAATAATCATCCGTCATGCATCGCACATATAAAGACGGTCGTTTCTATATTGTTCTTATTTGGCTATTATTATAATGATTATATATATACTGTATATATATATATATATATATATAATAACGCACAAAAACAGTCTACGTTAGGCTGCGTAAATGGCAGCCTAAATTGGACGCATTCAATCAAGGACGAAAGTACAAATGGACTGGCCTATTCGTCCAAAGTGCGCCGCAATTAGACCTTCCGCGCGGTGCGTGTGTGTGTGTGTGTGTGTGTGTGTGTGTGTGTGTGTGTGTGTGTGTGTGTGTGTGTGTGTGTGTGTGTGTGTGCGTAGGCCTGCATATCATTTTACGTCTACGCTATGTGCCTTTTGTGACGGTTGGTTTGTTGTTGCATGTTTGTGAGTAATCAGCATTCTTCGATGTGCGTGACACATAACGCAAGTTCTGTACGAGCACGTACGAGTACTTGCGTGTGTGTGTGTGTGTGTGTGTGTGTGTGTGCGTGCGTGCGTGCGTGCGTGCGTGTGTGTGTGTGTGTGTGTGTGTGTGTGTGTGTGAGTGAGTGCGCGTATTGTTGAGGTCACGTGTTGAAAACGTCGTGTTAATTCAAGTATTTATCCATACGACGCAAATGAAGCAGCCTTTTTTCCTCCCGCCATCAACCCTCAATCATCCTAATCACGTTAATTGCTGAAAATAAAAGCAATTAACATCAAACCCTGTCGTTAAAACATCACACTCATCAACGCCGCCGTTTTTAAAGTTCACACAGTTCAAAAATAACATTGTTTTCCGCCGTATAATGACCGATGAGAGACACAGTGTAGCAGAACAAAACACGCGTTTTGTGTTGCGGGTTTGATTCGTCACCAGATTGCAGCATTTACACTCTGAGTCATATGTGCCCATTCACTTGATCATGCATGTCTTGCTGCAACTACCTACCTTAACTAACTTCAACTAACAACTAACTAACTCAGCATGTCGTAACCAAAACAAAGAAGCAGTGACTACCAAAGAGAACAAAACAAACCTGTGACAAAAAAAGGCAAAAAATAAAGAAAATGACATTGACAAAAACGTTTTGGGAAGCATTTATTGTACTACAATATACCACTTCATAGCAGTCGGCTTATAAGTGCCATTATGGGAGGGCCTATACTGAGCAGGCCGAACAGGAAGGATGCTGAGTATGACCTATAGATATGGGCCTACATCGTAGTGTGTGTGTGTGTGTGTGTGTGTGTGTGTGTGTGTGTGTGTGTGTGTGTGTGTGTGTGTGTGTGTGTGTGTGTGTGTGTGTGTGTGTGTGTGTGTGTGTGTGTGTGTGTGTGTGTGTGTGTGTGTGTGTGTGTGTGCGTGTGTGGCTCTCTCTCGGGGGTGTGGATGTCAGGACTCGTGGAGGGGGATTTCCTCCACTTCAGTATTCCTGCTCCACCTCTAAGACTTTCTCCTTCAAACACATACCTAATGGATAAATACAGGGGGGCCGACCCCCCTCCCCATAATTACAACCCAGCCTGCCGGATGGACAGATTTCCCATAGCTGTGTGGTGGATGACGGGGAATTCAATGATTTGCCAGAATCCACAGGAATATATTTGAAGTTTATTGTACTATTATTGTGAGAATGTGGTGTATTTCTATGTTCAGGTAAAATGTACCCATTTGAAGACGTTTTAAAGTGACGTTCGTCATTAAAATGAACAGTTGTCATCATGGCATGTCAACAGTTCTGGCTGCGATGGGGGATTAAACGAACGGACGCAACAGCAAGGATGGTGATTCATGGCCGTAACCTATCGACTATACTTTTATTGGATGCTCATCAGTAACACACGGCGCGCCCGTCTCGCCAACACCCTGACAGCCGGGATCCTGCAGGCCTCGCGAAAGGGAAGGTGATTGATGTGACAGAGTAACGACCTACTTAACAACGAGCTACAATACGCGTTTTGCTGTGGGACATCACGCAGAACAAACAAAAATTACTACTACTCCGGCTTTTTCCAGATATGTAACGGCGCACAGTGCGGGGCAACTGATGACGACCCTTTGATCTCCACGAGGCCTCGTTAGGAGCCGCCATCGCATAATGCGTGGCGGCTTGAAAAGCGACCCGACAAGATTTGTAGCCGAAATGGCAAAATTGCCGAGGCCCTTGACGGTGGTGGGGGCCATGCCCAGATTCCTCCCTGCGAAAGGTTTGATTTAAGGTCTCCATGACAGCCTAATGAGCGGTTGGCGAGACGCCGCGTCTTTTATAGACTTGAGGAGCTCGTTCTCTCTGGCTGCTGCAGGAGAGCCCCTCGACGCGGGTCCGGGGTCAGTTTCACGCGGGTCCCGAGTCAGAGCGGAGGGCCTGGCTGGGGAAGTGGAGACCGATTCCAGGTCAGCGCTCCGGGACGGTTTTCTTTCGCGCCAAGCGTCGGGGTCTACCGCCACCTGCACGGACGACCCTGATTGGCTGTGAGTCACCGGAGGGAGAGGAGGGGGGGGGGGGGGGGGGGGGGGGGGGGGGGGGGGGGGGGGGGGGGGGGCAGGGGTGGTGCCAGGCCCGGGGACTCCAGGGTAAATTGATTGGGGTTTTTTATGAAACAGAAAGAGCTCTAATTAAGTGTAATGACTGTTGAGGAATTGAATGGCTTACGTGGGTTGCTTTAAATGTGAGCAAGAATGATTGCGATAATTGCCCAGAATTACTGAACGAAATAACACAGACGCTTAACCCGTAGTGATAGGCCTAGACAATACAAGACAATAAAATAAAAGATTAAGAAAGAACGCATACACTCATCCTGAACTCATCCTCAACTTAGTCTGGTGTTTTTATCTGTTGGTTTTCCTCTTCTTAACTCTTAACTTAAGTGAAACATATCAACACTGTATGTAAAAGAGAGACAATATTGAAATTCTTATATATCAACTTTGAATATGTATTTAACAACAACAGTCAAATTAATTTATGAAACAACAACCACATTAAGAATATCACATAACCACTCACTCACAAATACAAGCACACACGCAAACAAACACATGCATGCATACGCTCGCACACACATACACACACACACACACACACACACACAGACACACACACATGCATGCCACAATCACACACACACACACACACACACACACACACACACACACACACGCACACACACACACAAATCTATTGTTTGCTCACGCAGGCAACTCAGAAATGTGGTCAGACTAGTTGCCCCAGCAGTGAATGGTATAGACCAAATGAAAACATATATAAACACCAATTACAGGCATATTTAGAATACAAACAGCTATTCACACACATCACAAGCATGTCAGTTTTCAGTTGCCACAGCAATGGAAACTATCAGATGTTGGACTCCTAGAAGCACCTGTCTGAGAAACAGCTGAGCTGGCAGCTTGTTGTGTTGTCCATCATATCCAGCAGGACAGAAACACACTCATAAAAACTACAGAAACACAAACATAAAACTACAGAAAAAAGACACACATAACAAACTACAGAAACACAAACATAAATCTACACAGAAACACAGAAACATAAAAAAACGACAGAAACACAAACATAAAACTACAGTCATACACACATAAAAACCAGAACCATAAACATACAGCTACAGAAACACACACATAAATAAGTACAGAAGCACATACAGTACATAGAACTACAGAAACACAGAAAACTACACTGATTTTCAACCGGCTTTGAATCATTTTAATGTGGGTAGAACAATGTTGCCTGCGTCCAGATCTTCCTACTTTTGTCCACCTCATTTTGTATCTTCCAATGACATGAAACGCATCATCCAGTCTCATCTTACCCCAACTCAGGCATCAAGTTGAGGTAAGTTGGGGTAAGATTTAGCATCTTCCTCCAAGATCATTCAGTGGTCGTTTTCTGCCATGAACCCGGACCCTAGGGGCCCATCCTGGGACTGTGGGTCCTATCCCTGTCCATGGTGCTACTGGGGTCGTTTTTGGGGAACCTACCCCTCAAACCAAATCCTGACCCCAACACAAAAACCAAATCCTCACGCTAAAGCCAGACCCTAACCATAAAACCTGAAACCAAGCAGAGTGAGAAATCTCCTGTGATGCTGTCTGCATGTTTGTCACAATATGAATGTTCTGAATGACAAGACTGAGTTAGGTCCATTAAGCTCCATGGCTTCCATTCAATTTCATTTAATTCAAGGTCAAGAATCAAGAGAGAGAGAGAGAGAGAGAGAGAGGGAGAAAGAGTGATGGGGTTCCTCAACATGAGCAGCACATAATGACCTTTGATTGGTCGACCGCAGCGAGAGAGTGCAGGATTCCAGGAAGAAAGCAAAGATGAAGTATAGGGAGAGAACGTTGACCTTCACTGTTGGAGGTTCCTTGGCCAGACCATATTAGCCTCGCTCATTAGCTCTGGAACGTCTGCCATCGACAGGGTCTGTTGAGGGGCTTCGTCAGTCAACTACTTTGCACCTAGAATTGTTAATTAACGTCTATATCACTTGCTGGGGTTCGCTGTTTGGATGTTCGGAACCAGGCTGCCTGTGTTGGGCTGGTTCCAGACTAAAATCTTGAAGCAAAATTGGAGATGAGCTGGCAAGATTCATGAGGCTACGTCAACGCACCATGCTATCAAAACTAACCCTAACCCTAACCCTACACTGGTAAATTAAATACAAAATGTCATTGTTTTTTAAAATCCGTTAACTCTGTCCAACCCCTAACACTATTCTAATACTAACCCTAATAAATGTGCACAAATGTTGTACTCCTTTAATCCTGTATTTGTTTTAGCCACAAACCCCTATTGCTAAACCTAACAACAAACCTAAACCCTAATCCTTTATTTTGACTAAAAGTCTAATTTAGTGTTAAAAATATCTTGACTCCAACACACCTCCAGCCCTGCCGTTTGACAGCTATGTCATTAAAACATTTATTTGCAAGCATCTCATGCTGCCCGTGTTCACACGATACAGTCATCTGGGTTGCTAAACAGTCAGCAGTAAAAGACAGCTTTACTGAGTGAAGGCAACTCTGGCTCCAAGTGGGCGGGGACCAAGTGGACAGCAGAGCAATGCGATTGGACCACTCCCTGACTGGCATGTTGCCCGGCCACTGAGACAGTGAAGCTGTTGCTTTCTGTTTGCCCTGTGGCAGTTGAGGATGACGTGAGCGTGTTCTGGTAAAGTTGCAAAATATGAAGTTTCTCTGTCATTAATTTCCTGTCAGGGTGCAAGTCAGCACAGATGTCCTTTACCACCCAGGCTAATTATTGGTATAGATACGGCCGCAGGCATCGACTGTCTGACGATAGTCTGTTTCTCCTGTTCACCGTTTGGTCTTTTAGGTGGTACAGTTAAAACACAGACCGGAGGCCTCAATTGAAGTTTTTTTCTTATTCAGGGAAAATGTCGGGAAACCAAGGAGTGGGTGGCTGCTTAGTTTCCCAGAAGTCGGACATAAAAACAGGTTATTGGCTGATAGATATAAATTAACATTATTTATGATCAGGTATGCTTATGAGGGGAGGGCAGTAACAAATGACAATGACTCTTACTATTACACTCAAGGGAAAATTATAATTCTATGTCAAAACAATAAGCAGGTTGTTGGTCTTGATGCCGTATTTTTTGTTTCTAGGTCAGCGATTCTGAACGTAATCTGACAAAAAGTCACTGGTTGGGTGACATCTGGTGATCTTTATGATGTTAAGATGATGTATCATACAAATTAGTCGACCAGTCTATCATAAATGAACTGGGAAACATAGCAGGAAAGATAAAGTGGGCCGTCCATCGCTCTGACGTGTCGGCCATGTTAAATGTTTGAAGGGGTTGGGTGCACGTAACCTACGGCGGCTATTCAATGCAGAGCTATAATTTATACTTATGTGTGTTCAACGGTTATTATACTTTATTGAATGGAATTACATTTTTGGTAGTAACTTGATTTTTTGCTCTAAGGATTTTTTACTTTCGCAAAACTGCCAATCTTTGGTAACAACGCATTACTTAAGAAATAATAACTCAACTCCGAGGGCCCTTTTAATTATCTTCCCAGCCTTTTCCGTTTGCACTTATTTCGCAATGAGTGCTAATCGCTGCTTACGCGGACGTGAGTGTACTTTATGATGGGTTTTACTGTAGGTTTTGAGTCACTCTCAAAAGGGGTCGAATGACATTCAAGCCACAACCTTATGCACCTGGGTGGCTTCTGTATCTGTCATCATCATCCTCATCCTCCTCATCATCATCATCATCATCATCATCCTCATCCTCATCATCATCATTTACTTGCCTGGAGTTTATTAATTACTTTGTTACTTTAAATGAGGCATGTGAGGAAAATGCAACATGCAAATTTCATGATCCTCAAGATCTACAAATATAATTATATGAACCAAAAATTGAATTAAAATGTAATCAAATTCTAAAAAATCATTGGAGTTAAGAATTAGTAATTTTGATCGGGTAATTTAGCAAAATGTAATATCTTTGTAGTTTTTGAGTAGTATGTTGGATTTGTGGAAGGATATGCACACACAGCTACGTTACACAATACCACAGAGCGCATCTTGATTGATTGTACTTTTGAATGATGGAACAATGTGACACCACAAGGATCAATCAAGACACAATAAGACAGATGAACACTTCAACCAATGTAGCTGGCTTCCATCCTACACTTTGTCACCGCTAATTAAATCTCTCTATACTGGCAGATTTTTATATTCAAACAAGCTCTTTCTTCCTCGTTAGCGTACCTGCGCCTAATTAAAGATACGACCCTGCAAATTTCTACATCCTTTCTACATCCGTAGACAAAGATTTCTGTTACCAAATCTTGAGCAAAGTAGCACTGTGCTAATTAATGTTAGAATCAAGAGGGGGTGTGGGAAGGTTGGAGGAAGAGTACATGGAAGTTAATTTGCATAAACCTGAGTGTGTCGGGGGAGAAAACAATACACAAAGTAGGAGGCGAAAAAAGACAACCAAAGAGCACAAAATAAGTACACCTGTACCTGGGTGTATCCCACCTCAAGTAGCGGGGCGGCGGGCGGTTCCTGCGTTGCCATTTATGTGTGTGTGTGTGTGTGTGTGTGTGTGTGTGTTGTGTTGTTGTGTTTGCTCGTGGCCTGAAGCCAATGTAACACGGCGGTGCTAGTCGCTTTAGCATGGCAGGGAGTACCGCAGGAGGGAACTCGGGGGAGAAAGTGCAACTCGTTATATTTCATAAGTATGATTCTATTCTGAGTCGGCCACGGAAAGAAAGTGTTAGATTAGAAAAAAAACCTGCAGATTTCATGGAAAAATATGCACTTTTTTTGTGCTGGAAATGAACGTGTAAATAATGTTTTATTTCATTTATGCTAGCAGGGTGCTAATCACATTCAAGACAAAGAAAATGAATATTACAACAATTAACAAGTTGAGATGAGCGCAGTCACACAATCTATCTGTAGTGCTTATATTTAACTTGTAACCAATTACTAAAATGGTATCTAAGGAATAGCAATTAGCTAACCAATGGGGGCCAAGAGGAAAGGCAATCGTTTGCCAGATTACAAAATGAATTGAAGTGTTGCCGCTACTGCAACAAGAATGAGCTGTTTTATGTTCACAAACACTTTAACATTCAAAAGCAAATCTCACACCGCAAGCCTTAAGATGTGAACTCCAGGGAGACTAGAATACAGAACACCATAGAATAGAACAGCATAGAGCAGACTAGAATAACTGCTAAAGGATTTGAGGTTGAGGATTTGTGGTCGGCCCAGCCAGCGATGTAACAGCAACTCCACCACCCATATGTAAAGCAGCTCAGGTCTGCAGACAGGCGGGACAGTGAGAAGGCATTTCACAAGCTAATGGAATAAAACATGTCCAAAGTAAGTAATTTTTTAAATCACTTTTATTTCAAGGCAACATTCAAAGTTATTTTCTTTTTGGAATTTGCGTTTTTTTTTTCCTTCACCAACATCACAACCAATAACATAACATGCTCTCTTTAACGGGATTCAACATAACTTTACATCACAGCAACACGAGTTATCTTTATAGATGTTTGTAACATCGCGAGGTCGGCGTGAAGCAGGAGCATCTCTCTCTCTGTCTCGGGCTCCCATATGAGGACCATCATTAGTTAGCCAGCACAGCTAATTTGTTTAAAAGGTACAAGCAGGTTAGGAGGAGGCCTCATCCCCTGCCTCTGTCCTTTCAAACAGTGAAACTGAGCCCTTTGTTCTCCCCTCCACCCCCCATCTGGGCTTGTTTAGCTGCAGCCATGCATGTTTAACATGTGGGGGGGGGCGAGGCAGGAGGGGGGAGGGAAGGGAGTGGGAGAAAGGGAGGAGTATCCAACATCCTGCAAATTAGCAGGTTCATTTCCCTCACAGAGTTTGAACAGTGGATCTTAGGGGCCGATCGCCCGGCCCAGATACAAGGGGCCACGGTCACAGTGGTTGGCCAAAGATGGCCGCCTCCGATTCAAAGTGCTCCAGTCGGGGTTATTAAAAGCAGGGATTACCCAAATGCTCCCGGCACGGTCCGTTTAGTTCCGCCAACCTGCAGCCACGGCAACCTGCAGCCTCGGCAACAGTGGAACTCCTGTTGTGGCGTGGTGGCTGGCTCTTTGTTCCACACGCCGCCACCTGGGCTTCTATCAGTGGTATGTTGTGTAGTATATAGTACATTCATGAAATGCATTGTGTAGTATACAGTACACTTATGAAGTATGTTGTGTAGTATACAGTGTGAATTATACAGTACACTCATGAAGTATGTTGTGTAGTATACAGTGTAGTATACAGTACACTCATACAGTATGTTGTGTAGTATAGAGTACACTTATGCGGGATGTTGTGTAGTATACAGTAAACTCATGCAGTATGTTGTGTAGTATAGCGTACTGTGTACTGCCGTGTCGTCATACAAGCAGACTCAGTGGTGTGTGCCTCTACACACCACTGAGCACCACACACACACATCAACATGTGAAGTCCCAAAGCAAATCAAGTGATCCTGATTCACCTCCCGACAGAGAATCTGCCTGCTGACACGGTACCACTAATTATATTCCACCGTCTGTGGCGTTTTCTTGGGAGATGTTGGTTCTCGCTGTGGCCGTGTCCTTCCTCGGTACGTGGCATTAGCTCTTCCACATCTAGAAATTCTTCCTCTCTCTCACTCACAAAACTCGCCCAGCATCAAGCCGTCATTTTCTTTTTTGAACAGGTTGCACAGATAACTCGAGCCACACACGTCAAAACAGTGTGTGCGCGCGAGAGTGTGGGATTACTAATTGTGGGTTAGCCTTTTGCCTAGAGGTGGAGAGGCTGTGCAAACAACTGCTCGGTTTGAATCCCTGACGGTGTTTATGCGGAAATGAATGCAAAATAAGCTCTTTGCTCCTGTCGCTACAAACTAAGCCTCCGGCGCCGTACCTACGGCAGCTCGAGGCAGAGTTCATTAATGCGTAGCGTGGCTTGAACAAATACAGTGTTACACAAGCTCTGTGATTGATGGATGATATGTTAATGGTATGTTATGATGTATGTGCTATGCACATACACTTACTATGACATGGTGCTTTTGGGGGTTTTATTATTATATTACAGTGTTTCAAGTTTCAAGTTTCAAGTTTTATTGTCACTTCACAATTTACACGTGAGTATAAGCAGTGAGTGAAAAAGAATACAAAATAGAATAGAACAACAAAATAGAAATAGAACTGTGCAGTGTTTTATATTCTAATAGATTATATTAAAGGTAATGATTATATTGAAACACAAATTAACCTGGTTTACCACAATGCAAATGAAAGGGGATTGCATAGTCAAATGCTTCCTCAGCTAATATACAAAACCCGCAGGCGAAGGTAATCAGTTAATGTACACTACACTCCCCTATCACAACATGGAGTTAGTTTTTCTAGAAACATGCACACCACACACACACACAGGTAGCACAGGTAATGCTTCCCACAACACTACACTTCAACACTCACGGTGTGTTAAGTTGGGCTTAGAATGGCACTGGAGCTGAGAAGGCCTCTTAACTCCAGTCCCCTGAGCGTCCACAGTGTTCTGTCCAAACCGAGGACTATGATTCTCAAGATAATGCAAAGCAGGTATTTTAATGGGACGCTGCTTGTAAAAAAACCCTGAACTTGTCTCCCGGGGAGGAGAAGGAGCGCCGAGTGTTTCTAGTCTTGGTCGTCTATGTAAATCTAAACAAGCAGCCCTGGACCAAGAGGGCTAATAAAGCTATATGTGATTTACATAAGAGCAATGAGCCAGCACGCTGCTTTGGATGCCCTTCTGCCTGCTTTCTATCTTCGTCTGTCTCTGCCATCAGCTGCTGCCCCTGGGACGCTACGCAGGGAATTGTACTTCAGCAGATCTCCTCCAACTAATTATGAGAGTTGGGCTGGTTCCTCGCCAGCCAATAGAACGGTTGAGGTGAGAAAATAATCCAAGGTTTAGCAGCAACGCAGCGCTTCCATTATAACTAAGAGCTATGACCTATATGGTTTCACCTAATGTATGTCAAAATATTTCAAACATGTATTGTTCTTACTGAGATATTAAATGCAAGTATTATTGAAGTATGATTTACTTTGTAATGCTTTGTTGCAGAATATTAAATCATTCATTTTGGTAAATGTAGTCAAAGTCAAAGTGGCCAGTGTTTTATTGTCACATGTCCTTCATAACACAGGGCCATTCTGAACAGTAACATTATTGTGACAGTACGCAAAAGAGTCGTCAAAAAATATAAAATATGCAATAGCAAGATAAAAGATAAAACAGCAAGAAGAGATATAGTTAGTGAATGTATGATGATATTTTATAATGGATTGCACCATTGATTGAACCTTTCATGTGCCATATAGACCCACTGTGTTGGAATCATCACCATCATCACACTAATCACTAATATTACTTCATAGCAGAAAGTTCCTTGCAAAAAAAGGTAAATATTGGCGATCAAAGCGAGAAAATGTGGTTTTCATAATTTTTTTGGTAGAAGCTTCAAAACAGTCCACGCCGTAGTATTAACCACGCACAAACTTTAGGCAAATTAAACAGCGATGGCTTTTGATGCAGTTTCAGGCAATTATTTTACGTCCCTACGGGTTTTCTCATTAGTCTGGCGAGGCAGGAGAAGTTGGGCAGAAAATGGACGATGCTCTTCAATTGTGGTTGGTATGGACAGCATAATAACATATAATATAATATGATATCATAGAAAACTAGCAGATGAACCCTTTAGAATATGCTTTGCTGTCTATTGTCACCTTAATGTTTCAAACAAATACTTATCAAGGTTTGTTGACCTACTCTTTCAAAATAACAGCATGAACTTCAATTTACGTTCATCCAAAAGTGACTGACAGTGAATTCAGATCAATGACATTGAGGAACAGGTAGAGGGTAGGGATGTCTACAGGTAGGTGGCAGACGTTGGGGTTCAAACCCAGAACCTTTCCACTTGGAAGTCATCACCCTGATCCTCCTAATAGACTATCCTACACCCCCAGAATTATAAAACCTCTTTACAGTCGCAGTAGGCAAACATGGTGGTGGTGGAGGAAGCCATGTTTGTCATGCACC
>PIJE02000136.1:127500-135000 GCA_002895965.2 Coryphaenoides rupestris
AGATCCAGACATCCAGACATCCAGACATCCAGACATCCAGAGACCCAGAGACCCAGAGACCCAGAGCTCCAGAGACCAAGACACCCAGACACCCAGACATCCAGACATCCAGAGACCCAGAGACCCAGAGACCCAGAGCTCCAGAGATCCAGACATCCAGAGACCCAGAGCTCCAGAGCTCCAGAGCTCCAGAGATCCAGAGATCCAGACATCCAGACATCCAGACATCCAGAGACCCAGAGACCCAGAGCTCCAGAGCTCCAGAGATCCAGAGCTCCAGAGATCCAGACATCCAGAGACCCAGAGACCCAGAGACCCAGAGACCCAGAGCTCCAGAGATCCAGACATCCAGACATCCAGACATCCAGACATCCAGACATCCAGACATCCAGAGACCCAGAGACCCAGAGACCCAGAGCTCCAGAGATCCAGACATCCAGAGACCCAGAGACCCAGAGCTCCAGAGCTCCAGAGATCCAGACATCCAGACATCCAGACATCCAGACATCCAGAGACCCAGAGACCCAGAGCTCCAGAGCTCCAGAGATCCAGAGCTCCAGAGATCCAGACATCCAGACATCCAGACATCCAGAGACCCAGAGACCCAGAGACCCAGACATCCAGACACCCAGAGCTCCAGACACCCAGACACCCAGACCTCCAGAGCTCCGGACATCCAGACATCCAGACATCCAGGGGCACCGGCTCTCCCCTATACTTACCCGAGGTGGGGGACTCCCGAGGCGGGGGACTCACTCCCGGGGCGGACCCCACCACCTCATATATGTAGCCGTGGACTTACTTAAGCGGTAGACTCAATAAGTTGTACCCGTGAAATGACACTCATTTACGGGGTGCACTCATATATGTAGCCGTGGACTTACTTAAGCGGTAGACTCAATAAGTTGTACCCGTGAAATGACACTCATTTACGGGGTGCACTCATATATGTAGCCGTGGACTTACTTAAGCGGTAGACTCAATAAGTTGTACCCGTGAAATGACACTCATTTACGGGGTGCACTCATATATGTAGCCGTGGACTTACTTAAGCGGTAGACTCAATAAGTTGTACCCGTGAAATGACACTCATTTACGGGGTGCACTCATATATGTAGCCGTGGACTTACTTAAGCGGTAGACTCAATAAGTTGTACCCGTGAAATGACACTCATTTACGGGGTGCACTCATATATGTAGCCGTGGACTTACTTAAGCGGTAGACTCAATAAGTTGTACCCGTGAAATGACACTCATTTACGGGGTGCACTCATATATGTAGCCGTGGACTTACTTAAGCGGTAGACTCAATAAGTTGTACCCGTGAAATGACACTCATTTACGGGGTGCACTCATATATGTAGCCGTGGACTTACTTAAGCGGTAGACTCAATAAGTTGTACCCGTGAAATGACACTCATTTACGGGGTGCACTCATATATGTAGCCGTGGACTTACTTAAGCGGTAGACTCAATAAGTTGTACCCGTGAAATGACACTCATTTACGGGGTGCACTCATATATGTAGCCGTGGACTTACTTAAGCGGTAGACTCAATAAGTTGTACCCGTGAAATGACACTCATTTACGGGGTGCACTCATATATGTAGCCGTGGACTTACTTAAGCGGTAGACTCAATAAGTTGTACCCGTGAAATGACACTCATTTACGGGGTGCACTCATATATGTAGCCGTGGACTTACTTAAGCGGTAGACTCAATAAGTTGTACCCGTGAAATGACACTCATTTACGGGGTGCACTCATATATGTAGCCGGGGTGGCCGAGTGGTAATCACACGACGCCCACACACGGACACACACGGACACACACAGACCCCCAGAGCTCCAGAGCTCCAGAGCTCCAGACATACAGACCTCCAGACATCCAGACATCCAGACATCCAGAGATCCAGACATCCAGAGACCCAGAGACCCAGACACCCAGACACCCAGACATCCAGAGCTCCAGAGCTCCAGACATCCAGACATCCAGACATCCAGAGACCCAGAGACCCAGAGCTCCAGAGATCCAGAGATCCAGAGCTCCAGACATCCAGAGACCCAGAGACCCAGAGCTCCAGAGATCCAGAGATCCAGACATCCAGAGATCCAGACATCCAGAGATCCAGACATCCAGAGACCCAGACATCCAGAGCTCCAGACATCCAGAGACCCAGAGACCCAGACATCCAGAGATCCAGACATCCAGACATCCAGACATCCAGAGACCCAGAGACCCAGAGACCCAGAGACCCAGAGCTCCAGAGATCCAGACATCCAGACATCCAGAGACCCAGAGACCCAGAGCTCCAGAGATCCAGAGATCCAGACATCCAGACATCCAGACATCCAGACATCCAGAGACCCAGAGACCCAGAGCTCCAGAGCTCCAGGATCCAGACATCCCCAGAGACCCCAGAGACCCAGAGCTTCCAGAGCTCCAGAAGGAATCCAGATGATCGACATCCAGACATCCAGACATCCAGAATCAGAGGACCAGAGACCAGAAACCGAGCTCCAGAGACCAAGAACCCAGACACCCAGACATCCAGACATCCAGAGACCCAGAGACCCAGAGCTCCAGAGATCCAGACATCCAGAGACCAGAGCTCCAGAAGCTCCAAGAGCCCAGAGCAATCCAGACATCCAGACATCCAGACATCCAGAGACCCAGAGGACCAGAGCTCCAGAGCTGCCAGAGATCCAGAGCTCGCAAGAGATCCAGGATCATCCAAGACAATCCAGAACAATCCAGGAGACCCAGAGACCCCAGAGGACCCATCATCCAGAGCACCCAGAGCTCCGAGACACCCAGACAGCCCAGACCTCCAGAGCTCCGGACATCAGACATCCAGACATCCAGCGGGGCACCGGCTCTCCCCTATACTTACCGAGGTGGGGACTCCCGAGGGGACGCACTCGGCGGCGGACCCCACCACCTCATATATGAGCCGTGGACTTACTTAAGCGGTAGACTCAATAAGTTGTACCGTGAAATGACACTCATTTTACAGGGGTGCACTCATACACACACACACACACACACACACACACACAGGCAAGCGCACACGCACAAGCATGCAGTGTGTGTTTTGTGTGTGTCACAATATTATGGACAATTGAGAGTTTAACAATTTCAACGAGGCACACTACTATCACTATCTGTCTCTCTTACCAACTGTCTGGTTCACTGCCTGTCTCTCTGTTTTACTGCCTGTCTTTGTCTCTTATTGTCAGTCTGTCTGTCTGTCTCTCACTGTGTCATACCTGCAACACCTGAAGAGCCTCAGGGCCAGTCTGTTGCCGGCCATTGACTGGAAACACACACATGCATACGCGCGCACGCACACGCACACACACACACACACACACACAACACACACACACACACACAACCCACACACACACCAACACACACACACACATACACACACACACACACACACACACACACACACACACACACACACACACACACACACACACATGACTCTTGAAAGAAAGAAGTGATGGTTTCCACATCTGAAGTACCTAAAGTAGAATAGAAATGTATTATTTTCTACACACTTCACAGCAGGTGACAGGTATTGTTCGGACTGTAAACAAATATAAAACCACGATTTCTGGAAACATGTTTTTTATACTGGGTGTTTCCGTGGCCAGTTTTAACCCATACACACACACACACACACACACACACACACACACACACACACACACACACACACACACACACACACACACACACACACAGAGACACACACATACATACACACGCACGTACACACACACACACACATGCCACACCATTCTCTTCCTTGCCTTGTTTAGCTTTGGCACCTCAGTGAATGGTGTGTGTGTGTGTGTGGGGGGGGCGGGGGGGTGAGAGAGAAGAGAGAGAGAGAGAGAGAGAGAGAGAGAGAGAGAGAGAGAGAGAGAGAGAGAGATGATAATGAAGGTAGCATGTTTTTGTCACCAGATTGTTGCTCAGGGCCTTCCGTGCTGCCTGATGTTGTGTGTGTGTGTGTGTGTGTGTGTGTGTGTCTGTGTGTGTGTGTGTGTGTGTGTGTGCAGAGTTGTGTGTGATCAAGTGTGTAAATGTATGTGTGAACTCCACCCAACTTCCCACTTTCTCCTCCCACCCCCCCCTCTCTCCCCCCCCCCCCCCCTCCTCACCACCCCCCTCTCCTTAGCTAGGCCAGTTTGTTTTACACACTTCCATCACATTTCAATTTCGCATTGACATATAATATAGGTTGAATGTGTCATACAGCCACACTAGTGAGGCTAAACTGTTCAACTCCCTGATGATGTACAACAAAAGCCTACCTTAAAATATACTCCGACACATTTTCATATATCGTACGCCTCCATTAGCTCATGAATGATGGCAATGTGTTTACGACGTGTGATGTCATTAAAATGGAGTTTGCTGAAATTAACAAATAATTATTACCACTTATTGTATCACTTTGCTGGAGCTGCAAACCGTAGATGTTTTCACACACGGTTCCTGCTGTGTCCAAGCTGGATCCAAGCCTTGTTCGAGTAGATTTACTTGTGTTATAACATACACGCCTAACCAATAACGTTCTTTAGATCATGACTCTTGATCAGAGCACAACCAATCACAGACTCCGTACGGCAGAGGTGGCCAATCGCGTGCCACGGGGAGACGTGGGAGGGAGTAGGCAGCTCACATTAACTGCACCTCCCCTACGTCGCTTGTGGTAAACATGACAATCAGCTGGTGTCGTGATTGGTTGATTGGCTGAACAAACTGCCTACTTCCTGGCCCCATGAAGCATTATGATTGGCCACCCCAACCCTCTGGAACAACCCGATGGAACAGATACAATTGTGAAAATGTTTTGAAAAGTCAAAATTCCAAATCATTTGCGATCCATTTAAATCATATTCACAGTCCACCGACTACAGAATATAGATATGGCAAAAAATATAACCGTTCAATCCGATAGACTTTCCACCAGGCAGGTTTATTGCTGAGGACCCAAGGAAGTGCAGTGTTGAGTGTGAAGATGTTGCGGTTGGGTGGTTCTCTAAAAACTTGCAAGCAGCAATACCGGAGGCCACGCACTCGGTCCCTTTCAAATGGGCATTTTGTGTGTGTGTGTGTGTGTGTGTGTGTGTGTGTGTATCGCCATTATATCACAACGGGGAGTAGGATGTAGGAGTTGGAGTTGATAGGAAGCGAATCTACAACCTCCACGGCCCAGGTCCTCGGTCCCGACCCGGCGTCGCCATGTCAAGGGGTGGCGGGGTAACAGAACCATATGCAGGGGCATCTGCTGGAGCCCAGTCTGGGGGGGGGGACCATGTCCAGGGTGCAGCACACTGCTCTTAAACCCTCCATCTGTCCTCCGTGATCACACACACTGCACTACTGCTGCTGCTTGGTGCGTGGGGAGCAGCAGAGAGAGTGTGGGGCGGAGTGGAGTGGAGTGGAGTGGATGCTGTGGGGAGGGGAGTGTGGGATGGGGGAGCTGATGGGGTGGTGTGTGAGGGTTGGGCTTGGGGGGGGGTGAGGAGGAGGAGGAGGAGGAGGAGGAGGGGAGGGGTACACAGTTAAAAATCAAAGAATCTCCAAAGTAGACTCTGCTGTCGACTGATACTTAGCAGCCAGGAAATAGGCCTATATATATACTGTATATATATATGTACAGTATATATATATATACAAATATATATTTATTTTATTTGTATTTAGTTTATATGTATTCACATATCAATGAGTTGATGACCATTATACGAGCTGATTTGATCATTTATTGGGATTTATCAGCATTTATTTATTTTAGAGATGTACTTTGTGTAGTCTCTGTGTATTGCCTGTGTTCCTGAGGCATATATTTGTCTTTTTCTGTTACAGGTGCTCATACATAAGCACCTGTTACAGAATATGTTGTTGAATATATTAGCGGTAAAATGGGAAATAATTATTGATGATTTTAGAAGCCTATGGCTGGTCTATTACCAGTTGATCAAAGTGATCAATAAAGTGTCAATAAAGTACCTATACTTATCTATCCATCCATTTATCAAATTGCCTTTTCTCAGAGCAGAACAAAATATGTACCATTATCATTGTTCTTATTTATTCTTATTATCTAGTTATGCAATTTATTCTAACTAGTTAATCGTATCTAGTTATACAAGCTGTAGCGGCTCTGTATGTTGTAGAGTAAATGAATAAATGGTTTGGTTGGTGAAAACAGTACTTTAAGTTAACGAGAACAGCCTACTTTAAACAATCCTCCAGTGGGAACACAATACAATCACTGTTGATTTACACCCATTATTGTACACAGTAATTATTCCAATTCATTGATTTAATGGGAGTGCTTGGGCTTGAGGCGACTTAATCACATGCTGTGTGTAAATCACACAGGTCAATAATCCACTTAAATCTTAAATCTTTTCATCCCTCTGATCAAAAGTTAATTCCTCATCTCGCTTCAAGATTTGATTTGACCGGCAAAGCAAAGCAGACTGCGTCAATTTAAATAAATACGTGTTTCTAAGTGAGTGAGTGCTAATGATGGTCTGTTCACTAGTGGTTCAGTCGTACAGTTGTTGGAGTCACCGCTGTTCCGATGCCTCCACATATTATTCGCTCTCTTCCCTTTTCTGCAGATGTCTCCATGATGAGGATTTGTCACCAAATTAAGAGTTTGACATCTGCAGTAATTCCCCCCCCGCCCCCCCGGCGCAGAGGTTCACAGCGGACCCCTCCCTCCCTCCCTCCCTCGCTCACCAGTCCCTCCCAGCATTGTCCTTCCTCCTCTAATTCCACAAAGGAACTTCTGGAGCCATTGGCCGGGATTTGGCAGGAGTTTAGTCCCCGGAAATGGGAGGACAGGTTCATCAAAGCTCCTCTGGCACCTCCTCCCTCCTCCAGGAGCTGAATGGAGTAGGCCGTCGTAATGAGCTGAAGCAGCGGAGTCTCGCTCTGATCTGAACTGGCGCGGGGAGGGAGGGAGGGAGGACCTGCGGAGGACTGGCTGGTGTACGGGGACACAAACCGTCTGCCTGGAATCCGGGACAAAACCCTGTCCGTGACATGAAGCCCTCATCGGGGCTTACTGGCACGGTCTCGCTTCATTCAGAGCTAAAAGGGAAACGAGAGAAAAGGAAATCACAGTCCGTGTGTGAAGGACACACTCTTTAAGCACGATGCTGTTGGTCCACCTATACAGCCAAGCCATTGCTCATGAAGTAGTTTGCAATGCTATCTCAAATACTATTGCAAATGGAATTTACGAAATGCCCATGCGTCTGCTTACTCTAAACGATTCTGATCCTTCTTGTAAAGTCTTCCAGGTGAGGATCAGAGGAATGCGCTCTCCGTCTGGGAGGAAGGGACCAGCACCCGGCCACCACCGTCCACTAATTGAATTTCTCTTAAAATAATAACAACATGGGGCCGGGCCCCCCGGCCGTGACTCGACAAATGCAAGAGGTGTTTACGTGGCGAGGG
>PIJE02000136.1:140000-144734 GCA_002895965.2 Coryphaenoides rupestris
TTAAGGCCTGCTGGGAGCTAGTTAGACTACTACCTTCAGGGAGAAGGCATTTCAATGTGTGTGTGTGTGTGTGTGTGTGTGTGTGTGTGTGTGTGTGTGTGTGTGTGGTGTGCGTGTGCGCGTGTGTGTGTGTGTGCATGTGTGTGTGCTGCATGTGTGTTTGTGTTAGCATTACATTTCTGTGTGTGTGTGTGTGTGTGTGTGTGTGTGTGTGTGTGTGTGTGTGTGATCATTAGTGTGTGTGGACTGTGCTCTCAGCTTCAAATCTCAGGTTGGTGTTTAGAGATGGAACACAGCATTTTGTGGTCGGCATGGCAATACAGAATGACGTAGAAGGCTTTTGTATTAAATAATATTAACATCACCATTTACATATTTCTCATCACAAGGTCCTGGGTGACTGGTATGGAATTTACCCTGGTAGGGGGGTTCAAAACATTAAAAAAATATATGGAGTCAAGACATTGCACGCATTGGATAAAAGCGCGTGTGGTTGTGTGTGGTGTGTGTGGTGTGTGTGTGTACGTGTTATACCGCAGGTGTTGGCAGAGGTCTTGGTATAATGATCTCTTTAATCGCTTGTATTTTGAGTGAGAATCATACTAGGTATACACTACACACACACACACACATACACACACACACACACACACACACACACACACACACACACACACACACACACACACACACACACACACACACACACACACACACACACAGACTCTCTCCCCTCCATCCCCGCTGCCACCCCTCCAGCCAGGGTCCTGTCCCCTCCCACCGTGACACCATGTCCTGTGTGGTTGTTTCGGTCTGAGGGGGTGGGAGGAGGGGGGACGCAGCCCAGAATGGAAGCGGCCTTGTGGGCTGTATGATAGCCTTCTAGAATCAGCACACCCCCCTCCTCCCTCTCCTCCCCCCTGCTCCCCTCTTCTCTTCTCTTCTCCTCCTCCTCCTCTCCTCCTCCTCTCCTCTCCTTCTCCTCCCCTCCTCCCCGTTCTTCTAACAAAGGAAGATCTTACAGAGTGTGACAAGGTGTTGACTGAGTTGGGTGATGGGTGGGGTGGGTGGTGGAGGGTAGGGGGGGGGGCGGTGCATGTACACACAGAGCTGAGACGACAGAGCGGATCGCTTATCCGTCTGCTGTTCGATGTGATTTGAAATCAAGGGAAGGGAAGGGAGGGAAAGTACCTTTGACCGGAGGGAAAATATATTTAGCGGTGCTTAGAGTTAATTACTAGATAGTACGATAGTAAGATAGTACTGCCTTCCTGAAAGGAAGATCTTACAGAGTGTGACAAGGTGTTGACTGAGTTGGGTGATGGGTGGGGTGGGTGGTGGAGGGTAGGGGGGGGGGCGGTGCATGTACACACAGAGCTGAGACGACAGAGCGGATCGCTTATCCGTCTGCTGTTCGATGTGATTTGAAATCAAGGGAAGGGAAGGGAGGGAAAGTACCTTTGACCGGAGGGAAAATATATTTAGCGGTGCTTAGAGTTAATTACTAGATAGTACGATAGTAAGATAGTACTGCCTTCCTGAGTGACGACAGGATCCGGATAACTCATCAGCGCTTGCAGTAGAAGAGGACGAACGGAAAAACAGCTCAAGCAATAACCCCCCCCCCCCCCACCCCCACCCCCCCCTACCCACCACCACCACCACTCCCAGCCTAACCTGCCATCCTATAGTATAAGGTTAAGGTATATATATATAGAGGATGCCCCTTCTTAAAGCCCTACCTGCTCCTCAGTGACTGAAATCCCATCATTTGTTTTGGATAAAAGCATCCACTAAATGGCTAAATGATTTAGAGATCTTGAAATATGGACGTCACAAGGATGTGAATCACCATTTAGTACTACTACTACCCAACCCGCCCCACGTGGGAACTCAACTTGATCTGTTGATCTCTCTGTTGATCTTTCCTCCTCTTCAGTCTACAGGTGCGCATGTGGAGCGCTAAACGCTTCCTGAAGGAGACAGACAGTGGGGAGGATGTTTTAGCAGAGGAGGAGAAGATGAAGACGAAGGCGAAGACGAAGAAGAAGAAGAGAGTGACAAGTGTGTGTAACTCAATAGGCCATTTGGACAGGGAGCGTTGAATGGGAGTGTTGTTCAACCATGTCCTGTGTTTATCTTGCTAAGCTGACAGGAGAGAGAGAGAGAGAGAGAGAGACACATAGAGAGAGAGAGAGAGAGAGAGAGAGAGAGAGAGAGAGAGAGAGAAGAGGCCCCAAGTTAAAGACCTAGGCCCTGCAGCAATGAAACTGAGACAGGTGTGTTTGTATATTGTGCTGTTTTGTGTGTGTGTGTGTGTGTGTGTGTGTTGTGGTGTGTGTGTGTGTGTGTGTGTGTGTGTGTATGTGTGCCTGTGTGGTGTGTGTGTGTGTGTGTGTGTGTGTGTGTGTGTGTGTGTGTGTGTGTGTGTGTGTGTGGTGCGTGTGTGTTGTGCGTGCGTGTGTGTGTGTGTGTGCACTGTGAAAGCGAGACGGCAGAGATTTAAAAAAAGGGCCAAAATACAAGAAGACCGTTACTTCTTTTAACGTCTCACTAATTTGACACTTCTGACGTTGAGGAGTTTTTAATTTAAGCATTAGGTTTTCTTGTTGAAATAGTTGCAAACCAGACAAGTTTGAACCTGACTGATGACACCTCAGATATTCCCTTTACAAGTGTGGTTAAACATCTTACCTCTGGTCACCGGAGCCAGCTGCACTCCGGGTGCGGGAAGTGTGATTTATAAAGTCCTGTGTGTGAGAGAAAAGAAGAACAAACAAATGAATGTTGGGACTCAGAGATACCAGGACACACTCACACTGGTACACACACACACACACACACACACACACACACACACACACACACACACTGCTGTGTGAACCTCCTTTAATGTTATTCCTGGTGGTATCAGTGATTCAATGGGCCTGATGACATGTCAAATGGAAACGGATGGAAATTATTTAAAGTCACCTGTCGTGACTAGTCGATGCCTCCACTGGCCCCACACACACACACACACACACACACACACACACACACACACACACACACACACACACACACACACACGCACACACACACACACACACACACAATGACTCTCCCATTCAGCCACACCACACCTTCTGCGGCACTCACACACTCATCTGACGCTAAAATGCCAGTCATTATCCTCCCAGGTATGAAGCCCTACCTCCTCCTCCTCCTCCACCTCCACCTCGTCCTCCTCCTCCACCTCCTCCCCCTGCTCCTACACGTTGGGCTATTTCTGCTCCCCTCAGATAAATAAGCATGCCACCGTACCTGCAGCCCGCCCTGTCTGTCTGTCTGACATACAACATACAGTAGAAACCAGTTGGCCTAAATACCTGTAGGTCCATCTGTCTGCCTAAATGCTTCTCATTCTGTCCGCCTAAATGCCTGCATACCTGCCTGCCTGAATACCTGTCTTATGTCAGCTCATATAAACAGTATATTATTTCCGTGTTCTATGATCCCTCTATGTTATCACTCTGTTCTCTCCGTGTCCGTATGTTCCCCCTATGTTCTCATGTTCTCTCTATGTTCTTATGTGTTCTCTGTTCTCTGTGTTGTCATGTTCTCTCTCTACGTTCCCTACCGACATGTGCCTCACCTCCACACCAGGAGTTATGTTCTTAGGCCTTCCTTCACATCAGAGACAGTGGGTGCTGTTGAGAGAAGCAAAGTGCCGGTTCTGCTCCTTCGACATGTATGGCCCGTGGTCGCATCATTAAGGAGGACTCTCGCCCTCGGGAACACTTCCAGCAAGGGGGCGAGTGCTGCATCTGCATCTGCCCCACACTCTCCTGAAGGGACCGTTGGGGAAGTGGCTGGCTGGTGGATGAGGTGTTGTAGAGGGGTTGCAGGGTTTGAGGGCGTGCCTGTAGCTTATCTGATCCAGACCACTTAAGGAAGACACCTGTGGTATCCGAGGCGATATATTACCGGCTAAGTAGCCGACACGCCCATCCGCAGCCAGCGATGCCGCCGAGACCGGCTGCCACACCGCTGCAGGCAGGCTCCATGCACAGCACAGGAAGTCGAGAGAGAGAGAGAGAGAGAGAGAGAGAGAGAGAGAGAGAGAGAGAGATTCATGTTAATCAATCAAACTACTGCAAAACAGCAATACAATGTGTCTAGTGAGGAGAAGGTTTGCTTGAAATAACAGGAATACACACGCATGATTTGGCTTGGCTAGGTTCGGTGTAGTTTGGTTGCCCATGGTTTAGTTTGGCTTGGCTTGGCTTGGCTTGGGAGGCTGTGGGAACTGAAGAGTGAGTTTACCTGTCAGCTGTGGTCTTTGATCTGCAGGCTAAACTGCTGGGGGCTTATTTACTCTACACCTTAATGACAGCTGTTCTCAGGTTGTGTGCGTGTGCGTGTGCGTGCGTGCGTGCGTGCGTGCGTGTGTGTGTGTGTGAGTCCAGATGTTGTGCGAATATGCATGTGACAATCCTTAAAGTGTTTTTGTGGTGTATGTACATTGTGTATCTATGTATATTGTGTGTGTGTGTGTGTGTGTGTGTGTGTGTGTGTGTGTGTGTGTGTGTGTGTGTGTGTGTGTGTGTGTGTGAATATGTGTGTGTTATTGCATGTGTGTGTGTGTGTATTGTGTGTGTGTGTGATGTGTGTGTGTGTGTGAGTAAGTGTGTGTTGTGTGTGTCAGAGCCGTAGAGGATGCGTACTAGGAAACCATGACAATGAGAAAAT